>CAUYON010065875.1:0-12538 GCA_963573935.1 Arctocebus calabarensis | reverse complement strand
ACTACAGGCGCTTGCCACAACGCCCGGCTATTTTTGTTTGGGTTGCAGCTGTCATTGTTGGTTGGCGGGCCCAGGCTGGATTCGAACCCGCCAGCTCAGGTTTACATGGCTGGCGCCTTAGCCCGCTGAGCCACAGGCGCCAAGCCAATATAGAGAATATCTTGTAAATAATTTCATAAAATTTTGTAATGAATATTTTGCTATAATTCCCCATTTTCCCTATGTATGGTGACTTCAGGGGCAACTTCTTGGACAGTCTGCACTGTAACAACTCCTCATACCAATAGAAACAACACATTACGCTTTACATAGAGTAAGACTCAATAAGGATTCAGGATACCACCGTCAATGACAAACTTGTGAAACTTGACTTTCCTATTGCATCATGATATAAAGAAGGTATTATTGAGGACTTTCTTGGCTATGTTGCCAACATTTTTTTCCTGCCATAAAAAAGATAAGATATTTAAAAAAAAGAAATGTCAAACAAGGGCCTATTAGCGGGCAATGACAGAAGGGGGAAGAAGAGCACGATTTACATATATGGAAATGTACACGTAAAGTATTTTGCATTCTTAGCAATAATACAAATAATACTATGTACAATGCTCCATAACTTTCCTTGTCAGCACATATAATTCATTATTTAAAGTTGTTGCACAGTATTTCATAGTGTAGCTACAGTTCAGTGAATAGCACCAGATTAGTTTCTAGAGTAGTGGAGGAACTGTTTTTGTACACCTGCCAACACATGATATTGTCAGATTTTATGATTTTTTGCCACCCCAATGAGTGAAAATGATATCTTGCTCTAATTTGCATCTTCCCAATTACTAGGTGGGTTGAGTGTCTTTTTATGTTTTATTATCCATTTATGTTTCCTTTTTTGGTGTATTGTTTTAGTCAGTGTATTAAGCATTATTATTCTTTACCTAAACAACATAGGCTTAATAGTCTGTCCTAGTGATCTATGAACTCCTTGAAATAGGGACTATTTCTTTCTTATTTATTATTTTATTCTTTTGGCCATGAGAGTCTAAAAAAGTTACTTATCTTCTGTGGATCTTAGTTTCCTTATCTGTGAAAGGGTCCTAATAATTCAGGTTGAGTGTCCCTTATCCAAAACAAAATGCTTGAAATTAGAAGTGTTTCAGATATTGGATTTTATCAGATTTTAGCATATTTGCTTTATACCTAGCATCCCAAATCTGAAAATCTGACATCCGTTCCTTTGGGTGTCATGTCAGAGCTCAAAGATTTTTCAGATTTTGGAGCATTTCAGATTTTGGATGCTGAACCAATAGTACCTACTTCATTGAGATGCCATGAAGATTAAAGGAATAGGCAGTCATCTCTCTCTATCCTTGGCTTCTCTATCTGTGGATTCAACCACAGATTCAACCAACCATGAATTCGAACCACAGATTGAAAATATTTGGAAAAAAATCGGGTGTATACTGAACATGTACACCTTTTTCTTGTCATTATGTAACAAAAAATATAGCATCACAATTACTTACATAGCATTTACTTTGTGTTAGGCAGTGGAAGTAATCTAGAGATGATTCAAATTATATGGGAGGATGTGCATGGGTTATATGCAAATACTATCCCATTTTATAACTGGGACTTAACTATCCTCATGTTTTGATATCCATGGGAGATTCTGGAAACAATCCCCCATGAATATGAGGGAAACGCTATATGTAAAGCATTTAGAAAAGTGCTGACATACTAAGTACTATATCAATGTTATATCCTCAGGATTTAGACGTAATGCTCAGTACATAATAGGCAATTAAATATGGTTTGAAATTGAATTTGAAGGTCTTCAGAACTGACTAGACACCAGAGCAGGGGTCAGGCAATGAGAAAACAAGTTAAGGATCTTGTTGCTACAACTGAGGTTTAAAGCAGATACTTGGTTTCAAGGAACAAGGAAGGATCCTACCTATTGAACCAGATCACAAGGACCTGAAGCCATGCTATGAACCTAGAGCCACCAGCCAGACTTGTCCCAGATACTGGTGGAGGAAACTAAACACCAAATTTCCAAATAAATATGAGGGTTCAATACCCACCACCATGAGGAGAAATTAAGAAGCAGTGAGCCAGGCAGGATGTCATCAGGGGACAATAAACCCTAAATGACAAAAAGGTCTTAAGGCAATTCATTGTTCTAGTTAAAAGGATCTGGCCTTATCACTAAGTTGAAATCATTAAGTATTTCCACTGAAAAAATTAATTCTATCAGGACGTATTCTAAACTAATTTTCCCCTTTGATAGGTTCTAAAGATTTCATTCATCCTTCATTTTGCTTTTATTCCAAATTTAAAAGCATTGTTTTATTTTTTTCAAATGAAGGTATAACTTGAATACAGTAAAACACATCCTCTTTAGTGTACAGTGCTATGAGTTTTGACAAACACATAGTCATGTAGCCACTACCGCAATCAAGAAATAGGGCAGTCCCATTACCCCAATGCCCTCACACCTGTTGGTAGTCAACCCTTTTTCCTATCTCTGACTCCTGACAATCACTGGGTCTCTCTTCTGTCCTTGACGATTTTAGTCTGCTAAGTGAAATCACAAAAAAATGTAAACTTTTAAGTCTGGCTTCTTACACTGAGGATACATATTTGTGTATCATCCATGTTGTGTATATCTGTACTGCATTCTTTTTTGTTTCTGTGTGTAAAATTCCCTGGTATGGATAGATACATCTATAGTGATCAACAAACTATGATAGTGGTAAACAAATTGCCCTCACCAGCTAAGGACAATTAAATTCTAGAAAGAACTTAGAACTAGAAAGTTTAAAACATAAAACTCGAAAGTTGGCTCAAGTGGCCAAGGCGCCAGCCATATACATCAGAGCTGGTGGGTTCAAATCCAGCCCAGGTCTGCCAACCAACAATGACGACTGCAACCAAAAAATAGCCAGGTGTTGTGCTGGGCGCCTGTAGTCCCAGTTACTTGGAGGGCGGAGGCAGGAAAATCGCATGAGCACAGGAGTTGGTGGTTGCTGCGAGCTGTGATGCCACAGCACTCTACCCAGGGCAACAGCTTGAGGCTCTCAAAATAAATAAATAAATAAATAAATAAATAAATAAAATAAAACTGGAAAGTTTTTGGCAATTATGAAGAAAGCCTCTTGAGACATTAGTAAATAGGTTTTTATTGTGAACAGGAAAGGTTTCATTTATCTTGGCCAAATCCCTAAGAGTGTGGTTCTGGCTCATATGGTAGGTATATGTTTAATTATATTAGAAACTGTCAGACATTTTCCAAAGTGCCTTCTCATCAACCAGGTATCTTTTTGATTTTGATTAATTCTCATAGAACACAGTCCAGAGGATGGATCCTCATTTTTTTATAATAAGGTACTTTAATTTTTTCCTAGACCTCAGTCACATTTGACACTTTCTACGTCACTTTGGATTTAGGCAGATGAAGACGACTCACCACCATCCTGCTTTTGACAAATACAAATACTCAGCCAAATTGTAACTCATCGCACATACTATTAATTACAGAGAAGTTATTCATCTCTGGCTTTTGTAGGGGAAATAGAAAGGTTCAAAAACTCCTTTCCTATAGGTAGGATCAACTTTTAAAGGCTCCAACTCTGCTTGCTTTGCTGATGAGTTCTTGGTCTCTTGATAAATCAAGAGATCATGGTCCATTTCTGTAAATTCTGACGATGATTTATGCAAAACCTGAAGCAGAATTCTCTTAAATCCTGGGTATCGCGTTTCATGGCCAAGAGCAGAGCAATTATGATCTCCTCATAGATCCCTTGCTTGATCATTTGCTGGCAGAGCTTTTCCAAACGATTTTCTCCATAAAACATAGCCACGTCCAGCAATCCTATGGTCCTCAGGACAAAGGCTGATGCTGTCTGAGTACAGGTATTCCAGAAAGGCTCGGTAAACAGGATATGAAAATTCACTCCTACAGTATCATCCTCGTTATCTTCCAGTGAAGAATGAAAATGTTCGCATCTAATTTTGAGAAGGACTTTATGTGCATAGATATAGTTTCCATCAACCAGAAATGTCAGATCAGCAGTGTCGGGGTTGTCAAATTCCCTCTTCAGTGACTCAACCACAGGGAGGTGGTCATCAGGTTCCATGGAGAGGAGGCGCCACATGACCGTGGGAGTGGCAAAGCAGGTGAACATGTCATCAGCGCAGGAGAGGTGGGTGAAGTAAGGGAGGACCACCAACTGGCCCTGGCACTGGTCCCACATGTACACGTGCCCACCCTGGGTCTTGGCAGATGTGTGGGCAGAGTGACAGGCTGCAATCTTTATAACCCTGTCCTTTTCCACAACAATAGGGGTTGGATAGGACTGGTTGCTTTTATTGCCAGTACCCAGCTGGCCATAAGAATTGGCACCCCAAGCATACACTTGGCCTTCATCTGTTAATACTAATGTGTGTGAGTAGCCACAGGCAACCCTCTGGACCTGGATGCCTTTAGGGAGTTGGCTGGTTGCCACCACTGCCAAGGCCAAGCTGCCTATTTCCATTGTAACCCCAGAGAAATACCTCCCCAGTGACCACTACTGCCATGGAGCACATCTGCCCACATGCTGTGGTCACTATGACTTTATTCTGTAAGCAGCCAATGACACCTCTGAGGATTGGCTAATTAGCTATTGATCCAGATCCCACCTTCCCAGAGTTATTATAACCCCAGGCAAATACCTCTCCATTAGATGTTAGCACCAAAGAATGGTAAGACCCACAGGCAACTTCAATGACTTTCTTTTTTGACAAATTAGTAGAGATAAGACAGGGTACTAAACCATGATTAGTTGTCCCATTGCCCAGCTGGCTATGATCACAGGTAAAGACTTCTCCTTCTGTTGTTGCAGGGACAACGTGTGGGCCACTCCCATTGCTGAGGCAGGCTATCTTTTTGACACTTAAAGAATCCAATTTCTGAGGTTCAATGGTGCTGTGGATGTCACCTAACTCCAAACAGCCACAGGATTTTGTGCCAAGCACAAAAATCTCATCATTTACTGTAGTATATAAAACTTCATTGCCAGCACTGCCAAAGACACAAGCCTGACGAATTAACTGCGGTTCTTCCTTGGAAGAAAGGGAAAAAATTGGTCACTTGCCCACGTCTAACATCTTCAAAGATGGCAGAGTAGCCTGCCTGTATTGGCTGATTGTTTTAAATTTCTGCAGCCAAGTATTCAGTCATCTTTAATCCTGTTCCTTGTAGATCTCTGTAAAGTTGTCTCCTGGATGTCACGCAGCGCCAATCCGAGTTGCATCTGCCCCACCTCCTGGGTCACGGTGACTGCTCAATCTGAGTTGGCGCCTCCCCTGAAGCGCCTGGCCTCTGCGGGATGCAATCCGTGCAGGCCCAGAGGGGAAGGAAGGGAAGTGCAGGTGAGAGGAGGGGACTGGCCACAGTGCCTCGCCTGGATTCTCATTTTATGCAGAGTAAAATGTACTATATTCTTCATTTATTATTATTATTGTTTTTTTTTTAGATTAGAGTCTCACTTTGTCACCCTGAGTAGAGTACCATGGTCATAGTTCACAGCAACCTCAAACTCTTGGCTTTGAGTGATCCTTTTGCCTCAGCCTCCTAAGCAGCTAGGACTACAGGCGCCCACCGCAACACCCAGCTAGTTTTTCTATTTTTAGTAGAGACAGGGTCTTGCTCTTGCTCAGGCTGGTCTCAAACTCCTGAGCTCAAACAATCCACCCGCCTGGGCCTCCCAGAGTGCTAAGATTACACACGTGAACCACCACACCTGGCACATTATGTAATGTCTTCCTGCTGGCCACTGAGGAGTCTGCCTTCTTCCCAGCCATACCTGTCACTGCTTTTGTAAAGCACTCCTTCAGGTACAGTTGGGCCCTGACCATGCCAGGTGCTTCTCCAGATCCATGCTTTTATTTATGCCATTTGCTACCTGGATGTTCACTTCATATTACTGAAATCTTATGCAAACCCCAGTAATAAAATGTTTTCATTCTTCAAGACTCCCTTCTGCTCTCCCAAAAAGACAGCATAATGAAAGGTGTTGAGAGAGGAGGCCAATAAAACAAGTAGGCACAGCCCTGTGTTCTCTGTGCCATTGCCCGGATCCAATGTGCCATCTGTGTGAGAAGCTCAGGAGGGTGCACAGCACTGCTTAGGACAGCAGGTGAAAGCCCTCGCAGAGCAGGTCTTTCCCCCCCTTATTTTATAAAAGATGACTATTCCCCAAAATAACTAGAACTGATCACCAGGAGTAAAATGATTTCTCGTTATTCCGGGTTGTCTAGGGTACAAAGCTTTCCCATTTATGCAAGTCTGGGCCAGTTCTTGGCACTACTTCTCTCTGCCTCCAAGTTTTTACATCTGAATGTTCATATGGTTTTGGCGTGGCACAGAAAACGAACCAAAAGTCAATTTCGATTGACTTTGTAATTTTTTTGTAAGACTGCAAGCATGTACTTGACAGAAAGTCAATTTCGATTGACTTAACAATTTTTTTGTAAGACATCAAGCATGTACTTCTTATCAAAGAGAATGTACAAAAGTGAATGGAGTTTTTGTTTGGGGGGTTCTTTGTCTTCCCTAAACAGCTTGGAGTCTGCCTTAAACGCAGAGAGGCATCTCTCCCCGGGCCCCCTAGGTGCTGAAGGCAGCACCACATGCAACGTGTCCACTCTCTTTCCATTTCTGGAGGAGCTGACGCAATTCCAAGGCGCGCGGCTGAGCCAGAGCTTCGTTCCTGTGCTACGGATTCAATAACGTTCCAGCGTGGCTGCCGCTTCAGCTCCTGGTAATCCTAGAAATCTTGCCATCTGTAGGTCAGTTCGGGAATACTGAGCTTGCAGCCATCAGCTCCGACGGTCATTATTTGAATGAGCCCGGCACACCAGTGTCAGTCAGAGCCTGCACCTCTCGGCGAGGACCCGGCTGACATGCTACTACTACCTCTTCCAGGAGCCCGTCTCCCTTCTATTCGCTTCAGCTCTTGACCCGGGATCTCACGATTGAAACGAAAAAGGAAAGGAAGCAGATTCTGCTGTCTTCACCAAGTGTCTGTTCCCACCTTCTCATCCCAGCCAGACCTGACATTTTCAAAAATTGCATCTTTAGCCCCCTCCCCGTAGAAAACAATGGCAAGCTCACAATTCCCCTCCAGGACCCTCCTCCAGGACCTTCTCTGAAGATTTAAAAAACATCCTCTAGGCTTTTTAGCAAAGTCTAAGCATCATGCCCACCCTCAGTCCCACCATCCTGGCCCTCCCGCCCCAGAGTCTGGAAAGCAGGACAGGGTGAGAGCCAGGACGCTCGCCCGGGAGGGACTTACCCGGCCGGTGGAGAAGCTCCGGAGCGCCTGGCTGCCACGCCGCAGCATGCTGGAAAGCAGCGCTGGCGCTGCCGGCACGGCGGAGCGGGAAGCAGGCGGGCGGTGCAGCCTGGGCGCGGCCTGCTGCCTGGATGCCCGGGACTGCCCGGCTCGCGGCTCTCTGCCTCCGCTAGCCCGGCCCCCGGCCTCCTGCCCCACCCCCTCAGCTGGCAAAGCCCCGCCTCTTCGGCTGGACTCGCCCCTCTCCCGCTGCTAGCGGAGCATTCGGCCACCAATCCCGCGCGACCAGGCTTGGGGACCTGGCTTTGGTGCCAAGGTCCCTCCTGGCCCCAGTGACCGCGGATAGTGGCTGCCTGAACTCCCTGAACTTCCTCCGTTCGGGTCGTGGTCCAGCTACTTACTAGCTGTGTGTTGTCACCAGTTACTCAGACTTTCTGATATATAAGGATCTCCCGGCAGATAATAGATACGTGTGCCTTTCTATTTCATCTTTCTCAAAGAAACGCTGACTTGCTTTAACTGAGCACTGGTCTTAAAATGAATGCCTTAGCCTGGCGTTCAAGGCAATTTGACATTTACTCTTATCGCTCACTGCTCTTTTGCACGTCTTCAAGAGCTGATCACTTGTCACAATCTTGGCATGACTCTTTTCTTCTTTTCTTAAAGGTAGAGCTTAAATGCTGCCTCACAGAAGTGCTTTTTCTGATTCCTCTGTTAACGTTTTTATTCCTTTCAAGTAATCTTTCACTTCTTTGAACTGGGAAGCATTTTTGTCCACACAGCTCTTAAGAATGTTTCAACTTGTTACTGGTATTTGTGTGGCTCTTTGTTATCTTCTCTATTGGAAGCTCCTTGTTGGCTGAGTTTATGCCTGATGTAGCATGACTTACAGTACAGATAAGCAGAGCTTTTAAAAATAACTTATTGAGTAGCTCATACCCGAATCCCATGACTTTGGGAGGCCAAGTTGGGAGGATCATTTGAACTCAGCAGTTGGAGGCTGCAGTGAGTTATGATCTCACCACTACAATCCAGCCTAGTCAACAGAACAAGACTCTGTCTCAAACAAACAAAACTTGTTGAAAGAGAATAAAGGAATGAATGTATCTAAGAGAGTAACAAAGGCCAGGCGGTGACTCATGCCTGTACCCTAGCACTCTGGGAGGCTGAAGATGGTGGATTGCCTGAGCTCAGGTGTTGGAGACCAGCCTGAGCAAGAGCAAGAATCCATCTCTAAAAATACCCAGGCGTTGTGGCTGGCACTTGTAGTCTCAGCTACCCAGGAGGCTGAGGCAAGATCACTTGAGCCCAAAAGTTTGAGGTTGCTGTAAGCTATGACACACCACACTCTATGAAGGGCATCAAAGTGAGACTCTGTATAAAAAAAAAAAAAAAAGTAATATAAAGAGAAATAGAACCACCCTTAAAAGAAAGCTCTGTGAATTGCAAGAGACATCCAGGGTTTTGCTTTGGGAACTATCTTTTGGCAGATTAACCCACGTCCCTGACTGCATTTTGTGACTTCTTGCTTCTTTGAAACTGCCAAATATTGATGTTCACTTTATTTGTTCTGATCTGCATGTCCTTGGAGAAGAGTGGACAAGGAGTTTGGTTTTCCTTTTTCCTTTTTTGACTCTCTTGGCAGCTGCCATGGGGGGCTTGCTTCAGACTGTACTGCCCTGAACTCTTTTCCCCACTGCAGTTCCATAGTTATATATTTCCACTACCGCATTTAGCAAATGTAGAACATATGTTCACCCAGACATAATAAACTATTCATGATGTCTAAGTATTTTTTATGGAAGAACCAAAAATGTAGTTCCTTTGATAATCAGAAGTTAGATTAGATGCAGTTAAGGGAGTTTGACAAACAAAAAACCCGCATCTAAATTTCTATACCCAGCAAAAATAGTGCTTAATAATGGAGATAAAACAATGTGATTTTTAGAAACAAAAACTATGTGATTAGTAGACACACAATACAGGGAATATGAAAGAGTATATTTCTAGTAGAAGAAAATTACCCACGTGGAATGCAGGAAGAGCAATAAAAAAGGCAAAGTTGTGGAAATTAAAATGAACATGGACTACATGAACAATAATAGCATAATAGTATATTATTATAATCAATGAATATAATAAAATGTTATAATTTACATATGTATATATGAAAAATATACAAGTATAGGAACAACAACAGAAAGTTGATGGATTAAATGTAGAGACTGAGAGAAATGAAATGTTCATTAAGCAGAAATAACATAATGCCAGATGGACGGCTCCTGTATCTCAGGGGGTAGGGCACCCGACACATACACCTAGGTTGGGGTTCAAACTAGCCCAGGCCAGCTAAAACAACAATGACAACTGCAACAAAAAAAATAGCCGGGCATTGTGGTGGATGCCTGTAGTCCCAGCTACTTGGGTGCCTGAAGCAAGAGAATCGCTTAAGCCCAAGAGTTTGAGGTTGCTGGGAGCTATGATGCTCAGCACTCTACTCAGGGCGACAACTTGCGACTCTGTCTCAAAAAAAAAAAAAAAAAAAAAAAATATATATATATATATATGTATAATCCCAGATGGAAGTGCAGAGATGAAGGAATGAAAAGCAACAGAAAGGGTAAATATGAGGTTAAATTTAAGTTAATATTAACTGCATGAAGCAGTAACAATAACATTTTATGGAGTTCAAAAATATATGGAATCAAAATACATAACCATATATGTTTTTCTGGAAGAAGGGATGAAGTTAAAATATTCCAAGGTCAAAGCATTCTTGGAAGTAATAAAAGTACTTACGTATGTTAGACTTTAATAACGTTAGGATGCATATTATAATCTCCAGTACAACTACTAAAAGAACAGTAATAGAATGTATACTACCAAGTTAATAGAATATGTAACTATCAAGACAACAGAATTATTTTAAAAAATCAATCCAAAGGAAAGCAAGAAAGAAGAAAAAAAGGAACATGAACCAGATAAAGGGAAAATATTATCATATCTAACATATTTATGATGTTAGATTTAAGCCTAACTATAGCAGTAATTGCATTAAAGTGAAATGATACAAAATATTACATAACTACCCACAATAATTTTAAAAATTAAATAAAATAAATAAAATGGAATAAATGCTTTAATTAAAAGATAAAGCCCAGAATGCTTAAAAACAAAACACGTAAGAGAAATTTGTAAAATATAAAGATTCCAAAAGGATGTCTAAGAAAAAAAACACACACATACACATACCTGAACACTTACTAAAAGGGGTCAATTCAACAAGGAGATATCAACATTCTAAAGCTGTATATACTGAATAATATAGCCTCAAATTTTATAAAGCAAAAATGATCATACTTTAAGAAAAGATAAATAAACTTGCAATCATACTTAAAAATTTTAACAAACCTTTTTCAAATAGTGATAGAAGCAAAAACAAAGAAAATTTAAATAAATGATAATGTACTTGACCTAATTAACAAATACAGAAGCAACCACACATTCTTTTTAAATACATACAACATATTTTCAAAAATTCACCAGATAACTCCACTATGAAGAATTGAAATCAGGCTTGGCACTTGTAGCTCAATGGCTAGGGCACCAGCCACATACACTGGAGCTGGCAGGTTCGAATCCAGTCCAGGCCTACCAAACAACAATGACAACTACAACCAAAAATAGCCGGACCTCGGTGCCTGTAGCTCAAGTGGCTAAGGTGCCAGCCATGTACACCAGAGCTGGCAGATTCTAATCCAGCCTGTACCTGCCAAACAACAAGGACAACTACAACCAAAAAATAGCTAGGCGTTGTGGCAGGTGCCTGTAGTCCTAGCTACTCGGGAGGCTCAGGCAAGAGAATCGCTTAAGCCCAAGAGTTAGAGGTTTTTGTGAGCTGTGATACCACAGCACTTTACCCAGGGCAACAGCTTGAGACTCTGTCTCAAAAAAAAAAAAAGAAAGAAAGAATTGAAATCAGATTGTTTGGTCTGTGATAACAGTGGAATTAAGCTAGACTTTCACCCCCCCAAAGATAATTGGTGTCATCTCTACTTCTTTGGAAATTATGAAATGTACTTCAAAGTAATGCTAAGGGAAGTTGCTGGAAGAGGTAACAGGTTCTTTTCACAATGTTTGATATACAAGGGAGCATGGTGTCTACAGATTTTCCCAAGATCTATTTGTTAAGAAGAAGGGGGAAATGAGAGAAAATGTGACCAGTCCAGAGAAATCTGAAGAAGCAAATCGAAAGCATGTTATCTTCATCTGGGCTGAACACTTGGGAGTTCAGATTTCTTGAGGAAATAGCTGTAAAAGGGCATTTAAAAAATCTGGGGATTACAACAAGGAAAAAGCAAAAATGAAGATCGAGTAACTTCCGCAGCCTCAAAGGAGACAGGTAACTAGTGATCATGTTCCTGCTCAAGCAATAACAGGACCTTCCGAATGGAGAACGTTCCTGGCCAGCTAAGAGCTGAATGTGAACTTTCTCATTTTTATTACTTCTCTTCACATCTCAGCTCTTTGTTTCCTTCCAGGTATTAAGAATTAAGTCATTGGCTCGGCGCCTGTGGCTCAACGGGCTAAGGCACTAGCCACGTACACCTGAGCTGGCAGGTTCGAATCCAGCTCAGGTCCGCCAAACAACGACGGCTGCAACCAAAAAATGGCCGGGCGTTGTGGTGGGCGCCTATAGTCCCAGCTACTTGGGAGGCGGAGGCAAGAGACTTGCTTGAGCCCAGGAATTGGAGGTTGCTGTGAGCTGTGATGCCACAACACTCTACCCAGGCTGACAGCTTGTGGCTCTGTCTCAAAAAAAAAAAAAAAAAAAAAGAATTAAGTCATTGAGACTGATAGCTTTGAGGATGGACAGTGGTATCTACTGCTTATTGAAGGAGTATATTCTTAGAGTTTGAATATGTATAATTTTTGGATTAGTCGACTGGATAGCACACTGATAAAAAGGATGGATTAGAACAACATAAATTAATTTAGTGAAGGGCGGCACCTGTGGCTCATCAAGTAGGGCACCGGCCCCATGTACCGAAGGTGGCGGGTTTAAACCTGGCCTCAGCCAAACTGCAAAACAGAAAAATAGACATTGTGGCGGGCGCCTGTAGTCCCAGCTACTCGGGAGGCTGAGGCAAGAGAATCGCCTAAGCCCAGGAGTTGGAGGTTGCTGTGAGCTGTGTGATGCC
>CAUYON010065874.1:0-12855 GCA_963573935.1 Arctocebus calabarensis | reverse complement strand
TCCCTCCAGTCTGCTCCCTTTCTGACCTCCTTCTAATTCACAATAACTTTAATTCACAAGTTACTTTCTTGGCATTATTATTACTAATATTGCTTAATATTTTGATGCAGTAATCGTCTGTTTTCTTTTCTGAATGTATTTATCTTCATTCATTCTTTACGTGGTTTTTGTTTCTAGTCCTTATCTTAAACACTGTTATTGTTATTAAATTTTAAGCCTTTTAAATTCTGTGAAGGCAAAAAGTGGAAACCTAATTAGCACATGGATATGTAAAAATAAAAAATAAATAAAATAAAAACACACACACACAATAACAATGTATGTCCTATGCTGCAGTGAGGCAGACCTGGAGCTTGGGAGGGGCAGGTGCTGCCTCCCCACCTCCTATCCCAGGGACTGCACTAGTCACGTGGGTAGAACTTATTCCTCTCCCTTGGGGGATGGAGGACCCAGGTGGAACACTCACTAGGGGCATTGACAGGAAGAAGGTCTTGGCAGTGCCAGCCTCACAGGTGCTGCAGGCCGCCCCTGGGAGAGGCTGGGTTGAAGCCCAACCCCTCCTCAGAGAGGCCGGGCTGGGAGGGGCGGGGCTGGCAGGAGAGGCGGGAGGGGTGCAGTGCGGTGCCTCCCTCCCCTCCCTGGCCTGGCCCTTCCAGCCCCCAGGCAGGCTGGAGGCCTGTTTGCCTTGGCCGCTGGCCAGGGCCGCCCCGCCAGTGAGTAATGCGTGAGGACTGCCTGGCTCCAGTTCAAGGGAAACGGGCTGGAGACGGGCCTCCTCGGCCTTCGCCTTTGTGGGGCTAAGTTCCGGGGGCGGCTTCCCAGAAAGTGCCTGCACGGCTGCCTCAGGGCCACGGCCCGGCCAGCCTCTCTCCTTCCCAGCTCTCTTTCCTCCTTCCTTCTACTCTGCAGAGACCAACTCCAGTCACTAGCAAAGCCAGCTGTTCCCTGGTCCCCTAACACACACTTTCTGAGCACCTGCTATGAATAGGGCAAGGACCTGCTGTCAGGGAGGCCATGGACCTTCAGGGGATGGCCCAGGGGCAGGTGGGAGAGAAGTCCCCAGGGGCTCTGGGTGCTCATACTGGAAACTCTAGGACTAGAAGAGGCCCCCAGTTTATCTGCCCACATCTTAGCCTTCCTGGTGAAGACACTGTGGCTCAGAGAAAAGGAGTGACTCACCTAAGCCACACAGCGCATTCACTGCAGCTGGGAAAGAGCCCAGGCCCCTGCCTGTGAGCCCCTAGCCCCGCTGCTCTGAACACTGCCCTACTTTCTCAAGCTGTGTGGCTCTCATGATGGAAGGACACTGCCCAAGACGATTCCATTTTGAGTCTGGGTCCTCCTGGAGCATTCACTCTGCCCCTGCTGAGGGGTCTCTGCCTGCTTAGGCCCAAGTGGGGACACCACAGTCATCAACACTTTGGGAAGACACAGAGATCCTCCTTGCCCAGTGGGAATGGCTTTGCAGCCAATGGTGCCCCTGTGCCTCCCTGGGCCTCTAACCACAGTCAATCTTCCTAGTTGCAAAATACGGAAAATTATTCTGGCTCAGTTAAACACCAAAAAAAAGTCACCCCAGTCCTGAGTAGGTCACAGAATCAACATTGGGCCAGAGAACTTCTCCAGAGCAGGAGTGGCTGCCAAAACCACACCACGGTGCTGGGCTCTTGAGAACCACACTGGCCTTTCCACAGAGCCCAGATGACTCTTCTCTCCCCACTGACATCAGCACAAGACACCAAGCTCTTTCCTCTGAAGGAGGAAAGAGCTGGGAAGGAGAGAGGATGGCCGGGCAGTGGCCCTGAGGCAGCCGTGCAGGCACTCAGCACAAGACACCAAACTCTGAACTCTGCTGTTGGCCCTGAAGTTCCTGCTGCCCCCCACAACCCCCCGAAACAGGATAAGGCCACTGCCTACCACTGGAGTGATTCGCATACATCCCTGCTTCTCTGCTCTCAGATCCTAATTCTGAGACTAGAGTGGGGACATCTGATTGGCCACATGTTCCAGGCCCACATTGTCCCAAGCCACATGCTTATATTCAGCTACAGGGGAACCTAGGAAAACAGTTATCATGCAATTTTCCTTCTCAGTAAGACTCAGGAAAGAAAACACCCCAAACCAGGTAGCGAGCCCAGATGACTATGGGAAAATCCACAAAGACGGCAAACTAAGAGCCTATCATTTTTAACCTCCTTATTTCTCCTTACATTCTGATCTTACATGTCATCTATCCCCCACCCTCCAAATCCTGTTCATCCCATTCTCTGCCCAGACTAGCAAAGTGAATACATGGATAGAAGTGTGTTGCTGAAAGGGCTTGGGGTTTCAGGGTGTAATAGCATCATGTAAGTAGAATTCGTAGCCTAGGGCATGGCACATAAAAGGATCCAGAGCAAAGTCAACTTCTGGCTCAGTGAGCTGGTGACAAGATCTGGCCTGGGTTACTTGATTCCTCTCTCTCCTTTCCCATGGAAGACAAGGGTGGGAATTAGAAGAAAGTGTGATATAAAGAGCTCCAGGACATGACTCACTAGCAGTCTTCTTGCAAGAATAGGTATTTGAGCTGGACATGGAAAAAAGAGATGGATTTCATCAGATAGAGAGGGGAAAATGCATTCCACACCAAAGGGCCTATACAAAAGTATGGAAATGTGAAAGTTCATAGCTTTTTCAAACAAAATAACTCAGATCTTGGTGTTACAAAATGTTCTCTGTCATAACCAGGAGCATGAGTCCTGAGAGGGGGGCTCAGACACCTCTGAGTCATTTCAGCCAGCGAACAGGAGTGTCTGCGCTGAGGCAGTTGATACCCACAAACCTCTAGCCCAGAGAAAGAGAAAAACACATGGAGAGGAGCAGAGGAGAATGGAAAGATGATGCCAGGGCTTTTGGGCAGATGAACCTTGAGATCCTGGATTCAGTGTTCACGGCACCTTTACATGACGGAATCAAAATTCCCTGAGAAAGCAACAGGTGTATTCCTCTGCAGGGGGTTCTCCGCGTGGTTTGAGGCATGAATGGGCAGAGAGCAAATCCCCAAAAAGCAAGCTGTGGTAACACCTTCTAAATGGGGAGGGTCTAGTTATTTGCAGGGCTTTAGTTTTGCTAAGTAGGCTTTGCAAGTCCCGGGCCAGGGTGGAATTGCTTGAAATAACAGAGAAGCTGAAGCTGCCAGTGGGTCCTTCTTCCTTTTCCTTCCATCATGAAGCCCTTACTCATGCTAAGAAAAAGAAAACAGAGAAGGAAGATGAGGAGGAAGGGAAAGAGGGGAAGTGAAGGGAAGGGAAGGAAGGAAGGAGGAAAATGTGGTACCAACAATATTTAAAGATAATTACTACTAAAACAAGGGACTAAACCAAGAAAGATAAAATCGTGGGATACAAGCCACAAGGGATCCAACCCAGTAGGAAGAAGGAAGGGAAATACTTCCGGGTGACTGCTGTGATCCGGCCTGTGAGGCAGCCTGTCCAGACCAGAGCAGATGGAGACTTTGGGGAACAGGTGTTAAAATGTAGACTATCTAATAGGATTAACCCCGAGGAAAACAATTGAGAGGGGATGGAAGAGTGTGGAAAGCAGTGGCAAAAAGCATAATGAGCTCTAAGCAAGTGAAAGGAACCTAGGCAAGTCGACTCCAAGAATACCAAAAAGTTGTGTGAAAAAATAGATACAATCATAGTACACTACATGGCCCAACAGTGAACAACATTGGCATAGTTCTAATAATGCAAGTGGAGTTTTTTTTTGTAAGCATTGACCATTTTTTGAGAAGAAAAGTAGTGTGAAGAGGCAAGAGACCTAATCTCCAACTGGAAAGTTACTAGATATGTCAAGAAGTATCAGATGAAGAATATCATTCAGAAATATGAGGCTATACAGTAGTACTCCCTTATCCTTGAGGGGTATCTTCAGACCCTCAGTGGATGTCTGAAACTGCAGATAGTGTGGAACCCTGTATATACTATATTTTTTCCTATACTAATACACCTGTGATTAAGTTTAATTTATAAAGTATTACACAGTATGAGATTAACAATAATAACTACTAATAAAAAAAGAACAATGAAAACAATATGCCAGGGTCAGACACAGTAGCTCATGCCTGTAGTCCCAGCTACTCAGGAGGCTGAGGCAGGAGGATCACGTGAGCCCAAGAGTTTGAAATTGCAGTGAACTCTTATCGCACCACTGCACTCCAGCCTGGACAATAGAGCCAAACCTTGTCTCAAACAAAACAAAACAAAACAAAATAGAAAACCAATACATCCCTAATCTTGAGCTTTAGGCCATTGTTAAGGAAAATAAAGGTTACTTCTACATAAGCACTGTGATGCTGTGACAATCTGCTAAGCAAGAGGCCCCTGCAGTGACTACGGGTAGAGACTATCTACCACGGCTACCTTGGACAAAAGGATGATCCATGTTCCTGGGCAGGACAGAATGGGATTGTGAGCGATTTCATAGTGCTACTCAGAATGACATGCAATTTAAAATTTATAAATTGCTTATTTCTGGAATTCTCTACTTAATGTTTTTGGAGCACAGTTGACTGTAGGTACGTGAAAGAGTAGAAAGTAAAATCACAGCTAAGGGGGAACTATTGAAATCTCACTTCTAATAAAAAAAAATCCCCGAAAAGAAGCATGGAAGACATTTAAGAAGCCATTTAACATTTTATTGAACATACTTCTGTGTGTTTTGAAAGTTTGATGATGAATAGATATTATTTTTATATTTTCAACCAATAAGTGAAAAACTTGAAGAGCTAAAAGGGTTGTTTCTGGAGAAGAGAAAAAGGCCAGTGAACTGCTTTGTTTTATTATAAGCTTTTCGGTTGTACTAGACTTTTAAAATTTTGTGTATGAATTACTTTTTAAAAAGTTGTTTAAAAAATAAATGGCTGCAAAGACTAACAAACCAAGAGAAAATATGGACAAAGGACATAAACAAGAAATTCACAAAAGACATGTGAATGTTTTCCTAAACACAGACATAAATTCATACTATGATGAACAAAAACATCAAAAGTAGCTATACATTGGGTGGGCTACTCACACTGTAATCCCAGCACTCTAGGAGGCCGAGGCAGGTGGATTTCCTGAGTTCAGGTGTTTGAGACCACCTTGAGACCCTGTCTCTATTGAAAATAGAAAAATAGAAGAAATGGCTCAGTGCCTGTAGCAGCACAGTGGTTACAGCACCAGCCACATACACCAAGGCTGGCAGGTTGAAACCCAGCCTGGGTCAGCTAAACAACAATGACAACAGCACAAAAAATAGCCCAGTGTTATGGAGGGCACCTGTAGTCCCAGCTACTTGGGAGGCTGAGGCAAGAGAATCACTTCAGCCCAAGAGTTAGAGGTTGCTGTGAGCTTTGATGCCATGGCACTCTACCCAGGGCAACAGCTTGAGACTGTCTCAAAAAAAAAAAATATATACACACACACACATATATATATATATATATATAAAACATATAATATATATTATTAATATATATATATATATATATAAAACTAGCCAGGCATTGTGGTGGTGCCTGTAGTCCCAGCCACTTGGGAGGTTGGGAGGCTGAGGCTAGAGTATTGCTTGAGCCCAAGAGTTTGAGGTTGCTGTGACCTATGATGAAGCCAGGGCACTCTACCCAGGGCAACAGAAACTCTGTCTCAAAAAAAAAAAGCAAAGAATCCAGCCTGGACCTGCCAAACAACAATGAAGGCTACAATCAAGAAATGGCCGGGCGTTGTTGCGGGCACCTATAGTCCCAGCTACTTGGGAGGCAGAGGCAAGAGACTCGCTTGAGCCTCGGAGTTGGAGGTTGCTGTGAGCTGTGATGCCAGAGCACTCTATCCAGGGTGACAGCTTAAGGCTCTGTCTCAAAAAAAATGCCCGACATGGTGGCTCACACATGTAATCCTAGCACTCTGAGAGGCCAAAGCAGATGGATTGCTTGAGCTCAGGAGTTCAAGACCAGCCTGAGAAACAGCGAGACCCCATCTCTACTAAAAATAGCCAGGCATGGTGGCGAGCACCTATAGTCCCAGCTAATCAGGAGGCTGAGGCAAGAGGATCACTTGGGCCCAGGAGTTTGACGTTGCTGTGAGTTATGATGCTGGGGTATTCTAGCCTGGGTGACAAAATGTGACTCTGTCTCAAACGGTAAGTCCTGACATAAACAACAGAATGATCCATAGTAAGCAGGGGCTCATTGTATGCGTGTGAGCCTCCAGCATGCAAATGAGTTCTAATGCCATGCTGTGTTAAACAGGTTCACTTGAGAGATGCATGTCAAGCATTTAGCAGTGTTTGGCGCTAGGTAAGCACCAAGAGAGGTTAGCTGCTGTTAGTGGTAGTGGGAGTAGTTGCTTAGTTGGTGGTGTCCCAGTAATGAGACCCCCAGAAATCCCACTGCTTGCACAGCTGCCCATCTGCAAGTCTCACTGTCAGTCCCCTCAGCAGTGCCAAGAACAGAGTGACTCTTCCCCCCCCCTCCTCCTCATGCTCCTCTTCCTCCTCTCTCCACCCTGTGGACTCCCAGGTCAGTCTAGGGGACTGTGCAGCCTCAGTCTTCCTCTGAGGCTGGCCACCAGGTCCCCAGACTCCAAAATCAGAATGTGCAACCCTTGTTCCCTCCCTAGGTCACATCATAAATGAAGGCACTGTGCTGCATGCAGCTCATTAGCTGCTAGAAGAAAAAGATGAACAGGGCAAACCTAGGGGAAGCAGGACTGACATTTTTGGAGATTGCAGGGCATTGATCTCCTTTGTTAAAAAAAAAAAAAAATAGGCTTTAACTGAAGTATCATGATTAGTGTATATTTTTGTACCCAGATCATTTTCACAAACTGTATGCCCCATGTGACCAGCCCCCAGATCAGGAAACAGGACAGCATCAGCCTCTGGAAGTCCCTCCCTTGCCCCCTCCCTGACATCCAGCACTACCAATTTGTTTTGCCTCATTTTGAACTTTGTATCAGTGGGATCACACAATGTAGACTTTTTTGCATGTGGCTGCTTTGGCGCAACATTAGGACTGTGAAAAACCAGCCTGCTGTTGTTTGTGGTTGTAATAATCCCTTCATTCTCATGGCTGCACGGTGTGCATTGTGTAAATAACCATTCCTTTTTAAACGAATATTTGAGTTGTTTCCAGTCTTTAGCTATTAGGCATAGTGCTGCTATGAATATTCTTGCATGTCTTCAGTGAATAAATGCATGCATTTCTGATGCAGGTATGATCTGAAGTCATGATCTTTAGCATTGGCAGATACTGCCAAACAGTTGTCCAAAAATAGTTACACCACTTTATACCCAACCTTCATCACCAAGGTTCCGGTTGCTCCACACTCTCACAGCCACTCAGTACTAGGTAGAATAGCTTTTAAATGAATATTTGCCTCTTTTAAACTTACCACTAGACAACCATGAAAATGAATGATGTCCAAAACTATGATATACCATTAAGTGACATGGCAGGTTGCAGGCCAATATCCATGACTCCATTCATGAAAACTGTATGGGCTTATGCAGATACAGAGGCCAATTTCAGAAAGGGGATGTACCAAAAAAGTCTCCATAATGATCACCTCCAGGATGTGGGGTGAAGAGCATAATTTTAAATGAGATTGGAGATAACTTTGATTTTGATATTGTATTTTTTATATTCAAGAGAAAAATCTATATAAATAAAACAAAACCCTCCATCCTCCACCCACCATCACCATCCCTCACCATTCCATTACCTAAGGCTAGCAGCCCGACTCTGTCTTCCTTGTTATTTCCCGGCATTGGCCCTGCTCTGAATTACCCTGGGCAGAGCCTCAGGGACAAGTCTCCCGGGCACTGTAATTTCCCTGGCGGCAGTGTGTCTTAGAAGGTTTGGTGCTGATGACACAATGCCTGTTTGCAGTGAAGATTACAGCCCCCAACAGGACAGGACAGCCTGATTGAAGAGGAAGATTCCTAGCAGAGAAACCCCCAGAGTCTTGAACTACCTCAGTGGGACCTGAGCCTTAGCATATATCTCAGTCTTGAGGAACAGAAGATGGGGAAAGTACCCTTTTGTAGCTTCGTGCACCTCCATCCTCCCCTAGGGGCGGAGAGGTCAGGGCAGGGCTGTGGAGGTAGGCAGATCTGGGCTGCAGCTCTACTCCTCTCTTCCCATGAGTGCCTCAGTGGGCCTCTGTGCCTTCACCTGCAAAATGGGCTAATAACAGCTTTTACCACAAACACAACACAGCTACCCTTGCAGAGAGTGTCTGGCATGGACTTAGCCCTAGATAAATGGTGGTATTATTATGATCGCTGTGGTGGCTTTCACTGTTACCACCACCCCAAGAGGTAGAATTTTACATTCATCTTTTGGGAAAAAATACAAGAATACACTTTTTATTTTCACAAATTTCATGAAAAGACACATTTACTTTTCTTGGGGAAAAAGGAATTTGCCTGGAATTTGAATTCATATACTTTAGTTGGAAAGTTAAATAGTCATTCAACATTGATTCATCCAAGGAATACTGGTTCAGTTTCTTCCATGAGCTAGGCACTATTCTGGAGATACTGGGGTTATGGCAGTGATTGGACTAAGGTCTCTGCTGTCACAGAGCTTACACTCAGGTAGGGAACACTGACAAATGCCAAACCGATGAAGAGATCTATAATGTCAAACACTCAGATAGTAGAATAAATATGCTCCCAAACAGTGTTACGAAGGATAAGCAGGCAGGACGGCGAGAGAGGGGTGCTGGGCGCACCATCTGCCAGTCCTGGCCCCTGCATTCAGAGGAAGCCCAGAAGGTGCCGGCCTGGGCTGGAAGGGTGGCTTGTTCCTGTGAAGATGGGGGGTCAGAGGAGAGGAATGAAAGGGAGTTTCAAATGCCACATAGGAGGTGAGAAGCAGGCAAGGGGGGGTGTCATGAGCAAGGAGCTGTGGACCACACGGTAGACCACACCCCAGAGGGTATCTAGGCAGATCCCCAAGGGTCACCAGCAGAGGAGACACTGCTTGCCAATTACAGCAGGTGTTTGCTGAGCACCCACGATGGGTACCGGCTGGTCTTTGTACAATGAAAGATTTAAGGAAGTGTGAGCCCTAGCGCTGGGCTGGCGCCCAACCTCAAGGAGCTCCCAGTCATGGTGGAGATATTAGACCAGGCTCCATAAACAGAAGGAAATAAGACAGATTTTGCAAGGACCTGAAAGTGGGGGACAGGCCATGTATTCATCTGGGTAGGCAAATTACCAAATCTCACTCAGTTGGGTGACAAAGAAAAAGTCGGCAGAGGGGCCAATGGATTTTGATTCAGAAATCCAAACACTTTCATCTGTCTCCATCATCTCAAAATGTATCATCCAGGTCACAAACACAGGAGAGAGCTGGGTCACTCTGCACCGGTTCAATGCTTTCGCCCAGAAGTGACATGTGGCACTTCTACTGCCAGCCCATTGGCCACAACTAGTCACATGGACCCAAACAAACTGCTAGAGAGGCTGGGACATGGGGTAAGGGGTAGCACATGGCTGTTCTCTGGGAATGAATAATCTCTGCCCCAGGCCATTTGTCACTGCCAGGGTCTAGGCAGCTGAGTGGAAGAAGAGTCTAAAACGGGACCTTGGACAGAGCCGTGAGTGCCAGGCTTTGGATACGAAAGCCAGGGTTTAGAAGTAAGAAATACTGCCAGCTGTGACTTGGCCACCTCTTGGCTGGGTGACTTCTGTAAGTCACTGATCTCTTCGAGCCTCGGTTTCTTCTAAATTGGGGGTGGTCAGAGGTCCCACCCAGAACTATTAGGTGTGTGAAAGGACTTGATGCACCGTTGAGAACTAATTTAATGTGGTTGTCTACAAAGTACTTCTATTTACTCTTGGGTTCAATGCAGCGCTAGTGTCCACTCTCTGTTTCTGCCTACAGGGCTTCTGTGGCCCACCAGTAAATCCAAGGGACAGATTAGATCTCATACTTTTCCACCAAAAAGCCCACAGCAGAAGAGAAACTGCCCAGAGCCTGGGGTCTCCACTTAAAGCATCACAGGAGCAACATGTCCTTGGAGTGTCTTGCTTTTTCTCATTTTTTCTCAACAATTTCCATCAAGTTTGCTTTCTATTTCATTAGATACGTGGACTTGTCTATGATAGAAACAATCGTATTCTTTCTCTTCCACTGAAATGGCAGCTCCAGGAAGATGCCCCAGGATTGACAGCAGCTTTCCCTGGCCCTGCAGTCTCAGCCCTCCCTCTCAAATTCCCAGGAAGGCAGGTATAGGCTCCCAAGTCTCCCAGGTCTCTGTGGCTCCAGCATCCGCTAAACCGACCCTGCCATGAGCCAGCTTGGCCTGCCCAGCCCCTCACCCCCAGCTCAACCAATAAATTGTCCCTGAATTAATCAAAGCCCTTGCACTGGTCTCAAGTCAGCAGGGGCCTCCTCCGGCGGCCACTTTGTGTTCAGTAGATTAATTGCAGCTGGGGGAGGGGAGGGAATCCATTTTTAGAAAATCATTACTTTCAGAAAGAGAGAGGGGCGCTTCTGGCTGGGGAAAAACTGCTGAGCTAGCAGCTCAGGCCTCCTGCTCTGAAGCCGCCAGGAAACCCGGCACTGTGCAGGCTGCTCCCAGCTCCACCAGGAAGGCAGCAGCCAGGGCCCACAGGCCCCTGGTGTGAGGGCACCCCAGCCCACCAGCCCCTGCCCCCAGGTGGGCTCCACAGTTTGCTGGCATTCTGAGCAGAAGGGGGTTGCCCAATATTGGCCACTTCCCACTGCCCATGAACCAGCAGACTGCCTTCTCCCTGCCCCACTTGCTGTAGAGCACACCACCCGGACGGCAGCATCAGCTCCTGCTTGCAGCTCTGGGAAAAAAGAAAGTGGGGACCCCTAGCCTAACTATATGGAATTCGGCCCCACATGGTGGCTCGCTCCTGTAGTCTTAGCACTCAGGAAGGCTGAGGTGGGAGGATTGCTTAAGCTCAGGAATTCAAGACCATTCTGAGCAAAACCAAGCTCCCACCTTGCCCCGCAATTTCTACAAAGAAATAGAAAAATTATCCAGGTACTGTGTTATGTACCTGTAGTCCCAGCTACCCAAGAGGCTGAAGCAGGAGGATCACTTGGAGTGATCCAAGGATCCCAGGAGTTCGAGGCTGCAGTGAGCTGTGATGATGACAGTATTGTACTCTACGCCTGGCCAACAGAGTTGAGACCCTCTGTCAAAAGAGACAAACAAAAACTACATGAAACTGTGGTTTTTGCAGGTCAGCATGGTCAGATGTGTACACTCCCACGTGGTTCAACCTAATTATCACAGGGCCTGCTCTGCCCACATATTTTCTCGCTAATCTCCATCTTGGCCCCATAAGGCAGGTATAATGCCCACTATGTGTTTCAGAAGTGGAGGTTCAGAAAGGTTGCAACTTGCCCAAGTGAGTACTCAGATCCATCACTGTGAACCACATCCCTGGTTCTGAGTACATCAGACCCTCCTGCCCCCCCCACCTGCCCCCAGCACACCCTCCGTGACAGTCAGGAGGGCACTGAGTGTGCACTGAGAGCACATAGACTGACAAAAAGGCCCTCTGCCAGCTGAGTGCGGAGATTAATGGATCCATCAAGAAGTTGCCATTTGCTAAAGGCTTGGGTGCAAATCCAGCCTGTGTCAGGGTGCATCGTCACAGCAAGAAAGGCTGACTCATCCTCTGCAGCGTGGGCACAGGTGGCACAACCCCTGGTGGACCCTTGGTGAGCACAGACTCACACTCACATCGGGTGTTGTTTCTTTCTTTTTTGAGACAGAGCCTCAAGCTGTCACCCTGGGTAGAGTGCTGTAGCATCACAGCTCACAGCAACCTTCAATTCCTAGGCTCAAGCGAGTCTCCTGCCTCCACCTCCTAAGTAGCTGGGACTACAGGCGCTGCCACAACGCCCGGCCATTTTTTTGCTTGCAGCCGTCATTGTTGTTTGGCGGGCCCGCACTGGATTTGAACCCACCAGCTCATGTGTACGTGGCTGGCGCTTTAGCCCATTGAGGCGCTGAGCCGGGTGTTGTTTCTTTACTCAGCAGTCAGATCAGCTCGATCCTTTATACCAGAACTTGTTTTAGAAAAAATGTATACCCAACCCAGTGACCCCTTGACCCAGGCCTGCCCAGAGAGATTAGATAGCACAGGGGTGATGAAATATGACTCTATCACTGACCATAGGTATTCCTTTGAGCCTGTTTCTTCTTATAGAAAGGGACGAGAATAATGACATCTACTTGTAGGTGGTTGAAGTATTACATGGGCAATCCCAAGGTAAAATGCTTGGGACACTGCCTAGCGCAAAGTCAGAGCACAGTCAGTTCAGGCTCTCTTATTAATGTTATTATTATTCGCAGCTCAGGCTAAGCCTCTTCCTTGGATGGAACAAGCCCCATTTGAGCACTGTGCCAGGAATCGTTGGGGCATGAGTTGGTCCTCACTGAACTCCAAAGGACCAAGACCTCATAGTACAGAAGGGGAGACAAGATCCTATACCACTGACCTCTCTTTAAAAAGTAGGGAGGATTCCTGGAGGAGGTGTGGCCTACATTGCATGCTGATATAAAAGGGACAGCCAAGTGAAGTGGCTGCAAAGCACTTGCCAGGGACGCAGGTAAGCAAAGTGCCATCTGTGCACTGTGCATCACCCTGCAGGCCTAGTACAAAGGGCCTCTGTGTGTGGAGGGCGGGGGCTTGGGGAAGAGGCCACTGCTGAAGGGTCGCCCAGACCAGAGGTAGGAAGACCTGGGAGAGGCTATCAGACCCTGAACCAAGGAATACTAGTGGGGTAGAGAAAAAGAACATATGGGAGAGATATTTGCCTTTTGTAACTATTTTTTT
>CAUYON010065872.1:0-129118 GCA_963573935.1 Arctocebus calabarensis | reverse complement strand
GCCGAGCTGCATGAGAGGTTTTTTTGTGGCAGGGCATAGCCAAGTGAGAGGCAAAGCAGACTCTGTGACTATGGCCCACCCTCTCTGCTCTCCCACCAACCTCCCAGCTCATAGGAAGTGGGGGAGGTCTCACTATCACCTCGCAGCTTGGGAAGTCTGTACCAGGGAGGGTGAGTCTGTTGCCAAAGGTCACCCAGCTAAATGGCAACCAAGTAGCGTCCCAGGGGCCACAGGCAGGGGACCTGGGCTGCTTTGATGGTGCTGTGTGCCTGGCCTTGCTCTGGGCTCTGAGACTCTGTCTTTGTGGCCCTGCATAGGCCCCTGAGGATGCAGGGCTCCCCTGGCCAGTGAGGTCTGTGAAGCCCTGGAACCTTCCAGGGAGAGCCAGCACAAGCTGTTTGCAAGGGCTGAGGCTCCAGGGCTATCGTCATGAGTGGCAGGGACTTGGACCCATGGAGCCTGCCCCATCCCAGCACCTGCCCCAACTGGGGGTGGAGAATAGAGCTGGACTCTGCCCTTTGTTTCCATTCAGGGGCAGCCAGCATTCTAGGGTCTGGGGGGCAGGCCAGGCAGAGGACATCGGGGGCCCAGATGCAGGAGGGCCTCTGCCGTGGGGCACTGTGCTGGAAGGATGCCCCTGTGTGGGTGAGCTGTGCCAGGAGGGGGGCCATGGAGGAGGATGAGACCCCCCTGAGACAGCTAGCTGGTTCTGGGCTGGGAGCCAAAGGTGCTATTAAGGCTGTTGAAGAGGCATCAAGACCCAACAGATGATAAACTCCACAATCCCTGCGAAGCCCCTGGGTGCCGGCGGGAAAAGCGACAGAGTCAGGTTGGAGCTGCCAGCAGCCCTCCGTCTGTCTGCCCTTTGAGAAACAGAGCGTGTTTCACTTAATCCCTGGTTCCCTGTCTCCAGGGGCCTGTCTTTTCCACTGACATGTTATTTCCTGGAGTTCATTCTCCCCGGGAGGAATGGGGCCTCCCTTGGGGGACAGTTTTCGGTGACCATGAGGCAGCCTGGGACTCCTCCTTGGCATAGCTGGTAGAAGCATCAAAAGCCCAGGTCCATGTCCCCTGTACGTCCTAGGCCGGGCCCCTCTAAGCCTCCGGATCCTTCTGGACCCACCCTGTCACTCCCCTGCTAGCTGAGGACTCCTCTAGGTGGGACACGGGACACAGCAGGGAAGGACACAGGCTCAGGGTCTCACATCTAGTGGGCTGGAGAAAGCTGACAAGCAGGTGACCGGGCAGCCAAGGAAGTGATGGAGTGAGAACGGCTGTGGAGACAGCAGACATCACGGCACGCGGGAGAGGAGGCACGGGCGCCGCGGGCGAGTGGATGCTCCTGCAATTGTTCGGCCTCTCTCTGTGGGTGGGGAGGGCTGTGACCCCAGCGTCCCTTTTCTCTGCATCTCTTGGCCTCTTCGGAGCTGTGCCCACTTGCCTGACCCTAGTGGGAGAGGCCATGTGGTGGTTTGGGAGGGACTCTAGACACAAAGTGGATTTGGTACCAGGCTTGGCCAGTGGGCAGCAGAAGGGGCTTCAACTGCCTGGGTAGCCCTGTGGGCTCGGTAGGTGCCACCTCTGTGCCCTCTCCTCAAGGTCAATGGTAGTGCTGAGCCAGGTGCTCCTTTGCCAGGGCCTTGTGGGGCTTCTGGTGCAGGCCCTTCTGGAGTGCAGGCCCTGCCCTGCAGGCCCAGGCCAGGGTGGCTGTATTTGCAGCCCAGAGTGACTCCTTGGGGAGACTCCGTACACACAGCAGCAGAGAGAGACCTGTGTGGGCACAGCAGTGTCACCAGGCTTGTAGATGGGGACAAGGAAGCCTCCAGAGCTGAGTCTGGGGCTCTGGCAGTGGGGAAGTGGGAAGCCCAGACCCAGGCTTTCTAACCACGTGTCCCAGAGGGGGCCAGAGTGGGGAGGGCAATGGCTGTGGCCAGGTCCAATGGCAGGTGGAATAAATATATCTGGAAGGGCCTGGAACTTCTAGCCCAGGCCCAAGACCTGTCCTCCAGGCCTTGTCCTCTCTTAGTGTCCATTTGTGCTTTCTGTGGGAGCCTCCGGTGGCTGCTTCAGGCCCCAAGGTGGTGCTCAGGCAGCCCCTGGTGCTGCTGTGTCCTTAAGCAGAGGCCAGAGCCTCCCGGCTGCACTTTCAGCTCCACGCATGTCACTGGGACTTTCCCTGACCCCTGGAAGGGACAGAAGTGTGACAGTCTGTTACGCGTTCTGAGGTGGCCACAACACGTGACGACAAGCACAATAGAGGTTTTGTTTCTGTCTGTTCTGGAGGCAGAGTTCCAAGTCCGGGTGTGGGAAGGCCGTGCTCCCTCTGAAGGTGCCAGGGAGGGTCCCTCTTGTCTCTTCCAGCTCCTGGGGGTCCAGGTGTTCCTTGGCTTGGGGCCACATCCCCCCAAGCCCTGCCTCCCTGTCTCCACTCGGCCTCTCCCCTCCTCCCCATGCTTCATCTGCACGTGTCTCCTGTAAGAAACTTGTCCCTGGATTTAGGCTCTACCCTAATCCAGATTTTTTCATTTCAGAATCCTTAACTTAATTCCACCTGCAAATATCTTATTTCCAAATAAAGTTTCCTGTGAATACAGATTCTGGGGTTTAGGTAAGACTTAGATGCACCTTTTCAGGGCCCCTATTCAGCCACTTCCCCAGACCAGCGTGGAAAGACGTCATTCTCCATGAATTCTCATAGAACACGTGAGCTTATAAGCAGCTCCTGGGTGTGACCATTGGGTAGTTTCCTACCCCAGCTCTTTTGTGGGCTGTACAGAGTTGGGTGGAGGAGGGGGTAGGTGGGCTCTTCCTGGCTGGAGGTGTGGTCGAGGCAGCCCTGACCTCATGAAGCCAGTGTGCAGGTAGAAAGGTATGCTTGCATCTCTGACTGTGGTCCAGTAGGGCTGGCCCAGGGCAGCAAGCTGGGGCCTGGCCTGCTGCCTGACAGGTGGCTGGGAGCCGGCTGGGCTGTGCCAGTGACTGAGATCACTGGGCTGTGTTGAGTGAGGTTGTTGCCAGCAACTGGCGGAAGGTTTCCAGGCCCGGGAGACCCAGTGCAGAGGGGTCCAGGGAGACCCTGCAGAGTCAGGCAGGGCTGTTGGACTCCGCTGAAAGGGCTTTGAGTTTGTTGCGTGGAAACTGTGAGCAGCAGGCCCAGCTCCCAGCCTGCAGGGCTGACGTGGTGTTGGAAAAGCAGCCTGGTCCAGCAGTCGGCATCATGCCAGGCTTACAGTGGATGTTCTGATGGGTGGGTCCCAGGAGGACGAGCACCATGGGGCTCTTGGAAGGGACCCACAATGCTGGAGGGTCATGGGGCAGGCAGTGTCATGTGGGAGGAGGTGCTGAGGGCCAGAGTGTCTCCTGCAGGACGGGGCACAACAGCCGAGGGCAGCTGCCCACCTGAGCCCAGGAGCTGCCACCTGTGGCTGATGGGCCTGGGGGTCCTGATGTAAAGTAGGGCTTTTTCCTCAGCACAGTGGCCAAGGACCTTGCTTACTATTCCTACACCCTTGGGCTACCCTGAGCCTCACATTCCTCACCTGGAGGATGGGGATGTCAGGCTTATGATGTGGACGAAAGGCGAGCAAGCCTAAGGAGGCCCTTTCCACAGGGCCAGCCCCACAAGCCCCTCCACCTTCAGTGAGACGCATGTGTCCAGCCGTGGGCTGTCAGATGTTCCTGGCCACACCTGATGATGGCCCCCCCACAACAGGTGATGTTGTTTACTATTGTTATTGTGTTATAATTATCATCATTGCCCCGTCTTACACTGGTGCCGTTTGTTGGATGCTGCTGTGGGGAGGGAGGGGGCCACCTTGCAGGGCAGCCAGAATGGTGGGGGGGACTGGGAATGGAGGGCCCCAAACTGGCATGGCCTTTCCGTGGCCACGTACCTCTGGGTTGTGAACTGCTCACCCTTTGCTTCAAGAGAAAAAGGCTTCATGAGACTGGAGGGTCGGCTCGGGGGTCAGATTTGCTCTGCCTCCTGCTTGCTTTGGAGACCCAGAGCAGACAGCCCAGGGGGGCAGGCAGGCAGGTGCCAACACGGCCCGTGCGGGCCTGCAGCCCATGTGCCTGGGATGTGGGGCCAGAGGTGTCCTGCCAGCCGGTTGTGCTAATGAGCAAGTTTATTGGAGGCCTTTGACGTTTTTTGCTCTACATCTTGATCCCTGAGCACATGGAAAATCCTCCTCTGAATCACCTTCCTGCCTGCACCCCTGGGCCTGTTTTGAAGGTTGCCAGCAGGTGAGGACAGGAGCTTTGCCGGGGCCACCTCTGCACCTTGGGTTGAGCCTTGGCCTGAGCACCAGGCAGGGCAGGGAGGCTGTGGGCTAGTGCGGTGGTGACAACTTGTTGAAAAAAACCCAAGGCACTGAGATGTGGTGCTCAGAGTGGTGAAGCCACCCGCCCAGGGTCACACAACTGGGAACTGGCAGGGAGAACAGTCAGTTCAGGTCTGGAACCTTCCTAGGCAGACATCTGGGTTCTCAGGTGAAGGGGCCAGAGCTTTGCGTCTCAGATATCAGACTCCATCTGCCCTGTCTCCCGATCTCCTGCTAGACAGCTTCCTGTGTCTCCTGAATGAAGTCCCCACTCACTATTCACATCTCCCTTCGGGCGGCTGCCCTGCTCCCCACACAGCTAGGGCCTACTCTGCCCGCAGGTGTTGGCCCTCTTGGGCCAGATCGTCCTGGTTCTCACCCTCCCCAGGGTCCTGGGCCCGTGAGTGGTCGGACGGACACCCTGCTTCCTCTTCTTCCCTCTCCTCTCCCTCTTTCCTGTCCCCGTTCTCCTGCCCGTGCTTTCTCCTCACGGTTCCCTCTCCTTGTCCCCTCTTCCTGTCCTCTCTCCTTCCTGTCTCCGCTCTTCCTGTCCCTCTCCTTCCCAGCCCCCTCCTTCCTGTCTCTCTCTTTTTGTCACTCTCCTTCCCGTCTCTCTCTTCCTGTCCCTTTCCTTCCTGTCTCTCTCTTCCTGTCCCTCTCCTTCCTGTCTCTCTTCTTCCTGTCCCTCTCCTTCCCGTCTCTCTCTTCCTGTCCCTCTCCTTCCTGTCTCTCTCCTTCCCGTCTCTCTTTTCCTGTCCCTCTCCTTCCTGTCTCTCTCTTCCTGTCCCTCTCTTTCCTGTCTCTCTCCTTCCTGTCTCTCTCTTCCTGTTCCACTCCTTCCTGTCCCTCTCCTTCCTGTCTCTCTCTTCCTGTCCCTCTCCTTCCTGCCTCTCTCCTTTCTGTCTCTCTCTTCCTGTCTCTCTCCTTCCTGTCCCTCTCCTTCCTGTCTCTCTCTTCCTGTCCCTCTCCTTCCTGTCCCTCTCCTTCCTGTCCCTCTCCTTCCTGTCTCTCTCTTCCTGTCCCTCTCTTTCCTGTCTCTATCCTTCCTGTCTCTCTCTTCCTGTTCCACTCCTTCCTGTCCTTCTCCTTCCTGTCTCTCTCTTCCTGTCCCTCTCTTTCCTGTCTCTATCCTTCCTGTCTCTCTTCCTGTTCCACTCCTTCCTGTCCTTCTCCTTCCTGTCTCTCTCTTCCTGTCCCTCTCCTTCCTGTCTCTCTCTTCTTGTCCCTTTCCTTCCTGTCTCTCTCTTCCTGTCCCTCTCCTTCCTGTCTCTCTCTCTTCGACTGTCTCTCTCCTTCCTGTCTCTCTCTTTCCTATCCCTTTCCTTCCTATCTCTCTCTTCTTGTCCCTCCTTCCTCTCTCTCTCCTTCCTGTCCCTCTCCTTCCTGTCTATCTCCTTCCTGTCTCTCTCTTCCTATCTATCTTCTTCCTGTCTCTCTCTTCCTGTCCCTCTCCTTCCTGTCTCTCTTGTCCTGTCCCTTTCCTTCCTGTCTCCCTCTCTTCCTGTCCCTCTTCTTCCTGTCTCGCTTTCCTGTCCCTCTCCTTTCTGTGTCTCTCTTCCTGTCCCTCTCTTTCCTGTCTCTCTCCTTCTGTCCCTCTCCTTCCTGTCTCTCTCCTTCCTGTCTTTCTCTTCCTGTCTCTCTCCTTGTCCCTCCTTCCTGTCTCTCTCTTTCTGTCCCTCTCCTTCTTGTCCCTCCTTCTTGTCTCTCTTTTCCTGTTCCTCTCCTTCTTGTCCTTCTCCTTTCTATTTCTCTTCTTCCTGTCCCTCTCCTTCCTGTCTCTCTCTTCCTGTCCCTCTCCTTCTTGTCCCTCTTTCCTGTCTTTCTCTTCCTTTCTCTCTCCTTCTTGTCCTCCTTCCTGTCTCTCTCTTCCTGTTCCTCTCCTTCTTCTTTCTATTTCCCTCCTTCCTATCCCTCCTCTCCTTCCTGTTCTTCTCCTTCCTGTCTCCCTTCCCCCCCTCCCCCACCTGCTCCTGCCTGCCCTGGTCATGGCACTTCTCACTCTCACCCTGAGTTGCTGCTCATTGTTCAGTGCCCCCTCTCTATTCTCTGCTGGGACTTTTTTGACTGTGGGCATCAGGCCTCCCCAGGATATGTCTGTCCAGTTGCTTCCAGTCAGTCCCTGTCCTGGCCTTGTCCACCTATGGGTCCTTCAGAACATTCTGTGGGATGGTCAGGCAGCAGTCAGCACCTCTTGGGGGCCTGGGGTTCACTCTAGGCATGAGTTGCTCTGCGATAGCACCTTCTCTCCTGCCCCTGCCTGCCTGTGGGCTGTGCTTCCAGGACACCATGCATTTGTTGCAAGGTTTCTGGGTTGGAAAGTGTAGCTTTTCCCATGAGTTAGCCACTGGGTCACCCAGTACCGCTTATGTCCACTGGTGAGTTTAATACCAGGGGTGGCCACGGCACAGATCCTATAATGCTGCCTCAGCCCAGAGCATGGAGCTCTCTGTCGTGAGTGAGTGTGGATCATGGGACTGTCTGCTCAATGTGAGGAGTGGTCGTATGTCATATGGAGCAGCTTGGCCTCTCATGTAGTCCCTACTGCCCACCTCTCCTGCCTGCACCCTGGCAGGGGGTATGTTCCATATGAAAGGGAGTCTGATGGTGCCTGATATGTGGAAATGCCCAGAGTCAGGTCAGTCATTGTTAAACATGACACCAAGTCACTCTGAGATGACAGAATGAAGACTCAGGAGCTTCTTTCAGATTGGGGCTATGTTCTGGAACCAAGGAAATGAAATTCAGTGAGGAGAAATGTGAACTTCCATGCTTAGGATCAAAACAATCGATTGTGCAAGTGTAAGAAGTGGTGGCCAAGTGTTTTACATCAATGATTTAGGGGTCCGTACTTATTACTGATGTCAAACTTATTACTGTGATGCAAGGGTCACAGGATGATCAAGGGTCTGGATCCCGTGCTGAACAGAGGCCGAGTCAAAGAACTGGGGATCTGAGCTTAGGACAGAGAAGGTAGATGGAAGGGAGGGTTGGTGGTCCGGGTGCACAGAGTCTCAACCAGGGGAAAGGGACTGAGACAGTGGCAGAGTAAAGACGGTGATGGGAAGTGAACCTTTGAGCATCCATCTCCCCCTCCAAGGCTTAGCTCTGAGCCACCTCTTCTGTGATGCCTTCCTTGGCCTCCCAGGCAGAATTAGTCATTGCCACCTATGCTGCTTGCCAATGGAGAACAAAGAGCTGTTTTCTTATCCTTGGAGACTTGAAGTCAGGGACACCGATTTATTCATCTTTGTGTCCATAAGACTTATCAGAGATGTGTGAGAAACACTGGTTGAATGAATAAAAGAATGCAGCCCTTCATGCTTTAAAATATTGAGAGGCTAATGAGCCCTTTACAGGGCCAGGAGAATGGTGGTGATAGTGATAGTAGGTGAGGGTGATAGTGACGGTGATGATTGTGTGGTGATAGTGATGATGGTGATGATGGTGGTGATGATGATGGTGATGGTGATAGTAATGGTGGTGATGATGATGGTGATGGTGATAGTAATGATGGTGGTGATGGTGATAGTGATGATGGTGGTGATGCTGATGGTGATGGTGGTGATAGTGATGATGGTGGTGATGGTGATACTGATGATGGTGGTGATGGTGATGGTGGTGATGGTGATACTGATGATGGTGGTGATGGTAATGGTTATGGTGATGATTGTGATGATGGTGATGGTAGTGATGGTGATAGTGATGATGGTGGTGATGTTGATGGTGGTGTTGTAGATGGTAATGGTGGTGATAGTGTTGATGGTGGTGATGGCGATGGTGATACTGATGATGGTGGTGATGGTGATGGTGGTGGTGATGATAGTGATGATGGTGGTGATGCTATGGTTATGGTGATGGTTGTGGTGACAGTGGTGATGGTGGTGATGGTGATGGTGCTGACAGTGATGGTAATGATAGTAATGTGGTGATGGTAATGGTGGTGATAGTGATGGTGATGATGTGGTGGTGGTAATAGTGTTGGTGCTGATGGTGATGGTGATGAATGTAACAATGGTAGTGATAATGACAATGATGATAATGATAGTAATGACTGAGGTGATGATGATGATAATGGTGATGGTAATGGGGTAGGAATGGTGGTGATGTCATTGGGATGGTTGTGATGGGGGTGATGAGGATCTTGTTGATGGTGATGCTGAGGTGAAGGTGGTGGGTGGAGAGGATGGCAGTGATGATGATGTTGTTGTCATGGTTGTGGTCATGGTTCTGCAGGTGCAACATCATCCAGTCCTCAGTGATCTCAGTATTTTCTTTTATCAACCAATGGAAGTCTGGAGCAATGATTATGGGTAGAAGTCCTCACAGATGGCAAGGGCAGGAGCCAGTGCTCAGGCCACTATGGTCAACACCTCTCTTCCTTCCCTGAGCTTTGGGAGCGTGTGTCTCTGTGCTTAGTGGTGCTCCCACGTTCTGTGGAGCACTGTTTCTGCAGGCCTACTGCTCTGACAATCCTCACACAGAAAAGGATAGAACAGCACACTTGTGCACTGCCCTTGTGACAAGTGGACCTTTGACCCATGTCCCGTAGGTAACAGTGGTCCTTGAGGAGGTGGGCCAACCACCTGTTCTTGTTGTGGAAGATGAAGCCTACCCTCTCTTGGTTTGCTGAGCTGAACTTTGGTCACCATGGCGAGCTTCAGAGTCTGCATTATGTGCCCTTCCCACATACACACTGCCCTTCCCGCAGGGAAGACACAGGTGTGGCACTTTGCAGCCTGGTGCCTGTGCGATTGTGAGTAGATGTCTTGGGCTGGTGGCTGCAGGTGGGCACTGGAATGGGACTGGAAGAGCCGGGCACACACATGTGCATGAGAGGGGACATGGCAGGAAGGTTTCTGGCCATGCGAACGTATTTTTTTTAACACTCATGTTAATAGGGCTCAACTCATCCTCAGACTCCACAGGTGCTGTGAACATCATGGATTTTTTCATTTAGACTTCCTTTGGCTTAGGGTACTTTCTTTTTTCTTTCTTTTTGGCCACTTCCGGGTTTGAACCCACCATCTCTAGCACATGGGGCTGACGCCCCACTCCTTGAGCCACAGGCACTGCCCGGGTACTTTGTTTTTTCAATGTTGTGTGACTCATGGATGAAAAATACTGAAGTAGGATTGTGAATGAGACTTGGTTAGCCCCATGAGAGCTGGAATGAGCCTGAGGACATCAGGGCAGTGGGTCATGGAGAGGGCCCCATAGCACCAGCCAGCCTGCACTGGCTGTGTCTGTCTCAGAGTCCACTGGGTCCTGGATAGGAGTGAAGCTCTGTAAGGGAGGGAGAGCTTACAGAGCCTCATGTGACACAAAACCTACAGGGGGCTGAGGCTGCTTTTCTCATTATCATTGGGAAATGCAGCCATACTCCAGCTCTTGTTTGCAGAGGGCTGGGACTGGCTACCACCCTCTGGGGCCAATGTCATTTCCATCCTTGGCTGTCAGATGAGGGAAGTGAACCTTGACACAGTTTGTGAACACTCCCGAGACTGCTTAGCTGGCAAGGGGCATAGTTGGGATGTGAACACAGGGGAGCCAGGCTCCACTTTCCTTCTATCCTGTGATAAGTAGCTGAGGCCCTGAGCCCTCCCTAGGCTGCAGGCAGCATGCTAACTCATGCTGGGTCGTGCTGTGCAGGGCGACCTGTGTTGCCTGGCTGGGGGAAGTGGGTGCTGGGGAGACATGTGGCGAGGGCTTGCAGGCTGCTGGGCACTCAGAGCTTCCTTCTTGGTTTTGCTCCACGGACAACACACTTGCCAACTAACTCACCCGCAGCCTCGAACAAGAAGGGTTTGTCCTCTCAATGATTTGCGTCTCTCTGTTACAAGCACGAAATGCTCTTGGCTAAAATTAGATGACAAACTCCTCTGGACAAGCAAAGTGCTCAGCTGGGATCCCCATGGAGCCTGTTTGGGTTGGACACGGAGGGTCTTGGGTGTGAGGCGGTGCTAGGGGCTGGCTCAGGGATGGGCAGTGGGTTGAAAGGAGGCATGCAAAATCCCCCGGGCAGAGAGAGCAGAGGTGGGTGTGTGGTTGGAGGCAGAGGTCACGTGGCGTGCCGTGGGTGGGGAGGCCCTGGCAGCCAGACCTCTCTAATTTGTGAGCTCCTCGTTTCCGCTCCCCAGCCCCTGGGGGGCAGAGCTCTGCAATGAAAACTTTGCGATTTCCTCAGCTCATAGCTGAAGCGCAGCCTGGGCTCGGTCTCATTATCGGAAAAGGCAGAACTAGTTCTCTCAGCAAAATGCTCGCGGCTCTGTGACAGCCAAGGACAACATGCTCCCCACTGTGGCCGAGCACGGCTTCCTAGGCCGCCCGCCTGTCTTGCAGAGGAACAAGGGCCGCTGATGGTGCGAGGCTGCTCAGCAGAGCAAAATGGCTGTATGACTGCCGGGCACAGTGGTGGAAGCTTTGAGGCACTCAGCAGAGCTTTATTGACCTGGCAGGGGGGCAGAAAACAGGAGTGGACGTGTAGAAGAGGAAAGGGACGGTCAGGCGTGGTGAGGGATGGCATTCCTGCGCCTGCCACCTGCTTCTCTGGGCAGGTGCTGGGTAGGCAAAGGTCCAGCTGTGTGGCTGCTGGTGCTGAGGGACTGACGGGCTCAGCCTGGGAGCAGGGGCAGCCTGGCCATTCTTAGGGCCACATGGACGTGACAAGTGCAGTTTTCTGTGTCTAGGACATGCACTAGGCACTTGTACCACACAGCTCCAGGCAGAACTGCACATGTGTCCTGCCAGAGCCCCACCTGTGTGAGCCTCGTGTGTGCTCCTGTGAAGTGGGATGAGAGGGAGGAAGGGAGGGGCCTCCCGTTGGAGGACGGTGAGGCTGGGGTGAGGCCAGAGGGAGATGGGCGGGGAGACATGACGTAGGGTCAACAGGAAACACCAGGGCCTTCCCCAGGTGCAGACAACGTGTGCTGAGAGTCAGATGGACCCACCTGCTGTGTGGGGGAAGATTCCCAGGGAAGGGCCAGGGTGTAGCCACCAGGTGACCCTGGTCCTCTGCTAGCCTTGTGGAGCCAGGGTGGGGTCTGATGAAGCAACAGGCCTGAGGCCTCTCCCTGAGGCTATGGCCCAACATTGTAACCCAGCCCCAGGGTACAGCTTCTTATTCCCCTAAAACACAGACACACCCTTACCTGGGCAGGGACCACCCCCAGCTCCAGCCCTGTGTCCGGCCCCAGAGTCTCCCACCCACCAGTGCTGTGAGAGGCTTCTCAGGAAGAGGAGCTCAGCACGTGAGTCTCCATCTGTCCTTTGGAGTTAGGTTTTGTGTCACGTGAGGCACGAGGGAAATGCTTTTAAAATGTGACCGTGAAGGCACGATAATTAGTTTTATATTCAAAAGGTGGCATGTATCAGGCCGAGTGGCTGCGGTGGTGTGCTATCTCTGGGACATGGGGCAGCAGTTCCCGGAAGTCCTGGGTTGCAAAGGATTCTGAGGTTGCATCTGGTCTCAACCAAAGTCAGTGGGAGGTGGGTTTCTGAACTTCCAGCAGAGCTGCCTGGGCCACAGGGATGTGGTGGGCCTTGGAGGGGGCTGAGATCCCCTGGTCTGAGTGGGGACACAGGCTCCAAGGGGCTGTTTCTGTATGGGGTTGCCATGGTGGGCAGCTGTGTGTCTACATGCCCCTCACCTTTCAACCAGAGAGGAGCTGATTGGAACTTAGTGTTTCAGGAGGCGTTTCTGAGGACCCCCGGGCACAGAAGAGGGTGTTCCTGCTCTCAGACACTGCTCGTGAGGTCTAAGGCTGGGCTGAGTCCTGGCAGCATCTTGAAATTGCCAGAGCTTTCATGGTTCCTGAGTCCCAGGACCCTGAGACCTGTGACGGGGTTTGGGGGGGGGTATCTCTGAGTGGGACCCAGGATTCCATGGTGTCAGGACACATGTGCGTGACCAAGCGGGGGGCAGGAGGCCAGGGCCCCTCTCTGCCGTTTCCATCACAGTATTTAGTGGGTCAGTGATGAATGCGGGTATAGGGACTTGGGGCGGCCTGTGTAGGGCACCTTGCTCCCTGATCATCAGGGCTGTCCTCCCCTGCCCATCCCCAGCCCCTCACTGTGCTCTGGATCAGCTGCTGCCTTGTCTCTGCTCAGAAAATTTCACCAAGTGCAGCCTCCGAGAGGGGCAGTCGCCTGCAGCCTGGCCGTGTGTGACCAGGTGGTCCCCCTGGGCCTGCTTTCCCTCAGCTCTAACGCCACCTCACTGTCCTTACGGGGTCTGCTGGGAAGGGGACATGGGGTGCAAGTGTCCTGGAGCCTCCTCCCCTGCCCAAAGGTGGCCCAGAAGCAACCTGTAACTCATACACAGCTGGGGGCACCCCGAGGGAGCATCACTGGGCCACAGAAGCTTTCTACTCCATCTTGGCGGTGCAACAGCTCCCTCCGCCCAGCCCTCACCTGCTCCTCAGCAGCCCCGTGTGCAGGGAGGAAAAAGTGGGTGGGCTGGAAGGAGCCCTGGACCAGGACCCAGGTCAGAGCTGGCCTTGATTCTGCAGGGTTCTGAGTGTGAGCCTTGGCAACTGTGCCTCGGTTTCCCCCTCCCTAGACTCTCCGCTCTTCAATGGGTGTACCCACAGAACAAATAGGCACATTTTCTGGTGTGAAAATCCACTTGAGCATTTGGTGGGCAAATGAATTTAAATCACGCTGGTCTGTGGAGGAGGCCGGGCACTGGGAGTGAAGGGGCTTCGTGCCCCGCCCAGACGGAGCACGCGTCTGCTCTGCTGCAGTTGAGGGAGGCAGGCCGGGGAGCTGGGCTAGGCCTTGAGGCATGTCAGGATTTGTGCCAGCCTTGGGACTCGGTGGTCATGCAGGTGTGACCATGCCCACCGCGCCAGCATGGACACTTCATGCAGGGCCCTCAAGGTGCGGCTGCCGTGCTGGGCACTCGGGTGGGAAAGTGTGCGGGAGGTGTCCATGGCCCCAGGAGCAGGGGTTTCCAGGGGAGGCAGCCCTGTGGCTGCTGGATGGAGTAGTCTCCAGGGCCCCGAGACTACTCCTGCCATGAAGTGCATTTGGAGGTTGTATATTCAGATGTGGAGTTGCCAGTTGAAAGGAAAAAGTATTTTATTTGAATTGGATGAAATTTGAACCAGAAGTCATGTAGCTTAATAAAAATGTGTGGTTTTGATTCACTGTTCCTATCACATGGTTCTTGTCTGCTGCTGGAGAGTTTAAAACACGGGCCAGGAGCTCTCTCAGAAGGGAGCAGGGGAGACAGGCAGAGGAGAGACAGAGAGAGAGAGGGGGGGATGGAGCAGATGGAGTGAGGGATGGAGAGAGAGAGAGAGAGGGATGGAGCAAATAGAACCAGGGATGGAGAGAGAGAGGGATGGCGGGCAGAGAGAGGGGTGGAGAGAGAGAGAGGCGGGCAAGTGGGCAGCTGTGCTAGCCCCAGAGGAGCTGTAGAGCAGCAATGTGAATGTGGGGAGTGAAGCATCTAGCTTGGGTGTTGGTGTGCAGAGAACGTGTGAAATGCTGGGGGCGATGGGTGAATCCTTGTTCCCCCCTGGAGATGCCCCTGTCGCTATGATGGGAGTTTGTGTAGGGGTGCCAGCATGCAGCCGTCTAGGGTCGTTCCCCCATACCCGTCTCTTGTGGATTGCAGCCTCAGAGCTGAGGTCTGTGGAAAAACAGGGCATATCCCCCAACCAGGCTGGCAGTTGACCTGGTCTGGGGCCAGCGTCAGTGCCTCTCACACCACTGTCCTGGCTTGTAGACATACAGAGTGGGGCTCAGGTCTGACAGGCAGTGCTGCGTGTGGTGTGGGGTGCTGTCAGGGCTCACAGTTCCCTAAAGTTCAGCTGAGGCAGCAGGTATGTTGGCAGCCGGGGAGCTCCTAGGCCCTGGGGCTCAGGCTTGTGGGCAGGGGCCCCATCTCTGCTCAGGCTGCTCCGTCAGCCTGCAGAGGGAAAGAGCAGGTGGGGTGGCCAGCTGGCAGTCAGGGGCTGTGCTGGACTCATGGACCAGCCACCACCTTTGTGGCCCTATATTTGGGGCCAGTGACCTCTCCTGTGCGAGCTGCATTCCTCATCTGTCAGACAGAGGTGATGGACGCTTCCCCAATGAGTCCTGTGAGTGAATGGGCACCTGTGTCTACCAGGTGCTAGGTGGACCCGGGGAAGCAACAGCGCCATCACTTCTACCTTCCAGAGACAGCAAGGCCAGAAGCAGGTGGCAGAGGCTGTGGGAGTTGCAGCAGTGTCCGAGGAAGGAGTGCCTATCTGCTTGGCATCCAAGGCAGATCCAGATGTGGGGCTGGGGCTGGGCCCCGTGTGAGGAGGGACTTCCTGTCTGCAGGAGGGGCAGTTCTGAGTTCCAACCTCCTCACAGATCATTCCAGGTTCCTAAGCCCAACTGCGGGCCCAAGTATTTGGAAACATCCAACCATTTACCTCTTTGCATCGAGCTGCCCCCCACAGTTCTGACAGTGAATCCCCCCAACCCCAGCCTATCTCTGGGCCAGTTATCCACAGAGTGTTTGGGAAACAGGTGGCGGGGGTAGAGTGGGGTGATGGATCCTGTCTCTAGGTCAGGGCACACCACTGGCACCCTGCTTCACAGCCCCTGGGGCTATCCATGGACCCACACTTAGTGACTACAGGTGACAGATCCCTCTAGCATGGCCATGGTCTCACAGATGGGAGGCCACATCTGGTCCCTTCCTGCACCTTCCTCAGCCCTCTGGGAAAGGCAGGGAGGGCCTGGCTTTCTTGCTGGGGCCTGTGGTTCTGACATGTGCTGGGTGGTGACCAGTTATTTTGGGTCAAGGGAACTGCATTCTTGGGCTCCACTCTTGGCTTTTTAGGAACAGAACATGTCTCTTACCAGAACATAGGCGCACTGGGGGCACAAGGTGGATGCTGGCAAGAAAGGGGCTGTGGGACCAATGGGAGCATCAGAGGAAGCCAGCCCAGTTACTTTGGGGTCTGGGCACATGTGATTTATCAGTAGGGTACAGACAAGTCTCAGGGAGAATGTGGACACCATCAGGCAGTGGGTCTGTATCATAGCTATATCCCTAGTCAGTGTGCAATGCAATGACTAGAACTTAGGAGGTGCACAGTAATGGCTATGAGTGAAAGGAAGAACAGGTGGGTGGGTGGATGGATGAATGAATGGTGTGTGGGTCGATGGATGGTGGATGGCTAGATGGTTGATGAATGGGTGGTGGTTGGGTGGATGGTGGATGGATAGATAGAGGTTAGGTGGGTGGATGGATGGATGGATGGTGGGTGGATAGATGATAGAATGATAGTGAGGCGATGGATGGTGGATGAATGGATGGTGGCTGGGTGGATGCATGGATTGTTGGTAAATGGTGGAAGCGTGGATGGATGGATGATGGGAGGTGGATGGATTGTGATGGTGGAAAGGTGGATGGATGATAGATAGGTAGATGGTAGATGAATGGATGGTGGATAGATGGATGGTGGATGGGTAGATCAATAAATGGGTAGATGGACGGTTAGTGGATGGATGGTGGGTGGATGGTAGGTGGATAGTGAGTGAGTGGATGGATGGTTGGTGAGTGGGTTGATGGTGGAAGGATAGATGGATGGATGGTAGAATGATAGTGAGTGGATGAATGGTAAATGGGTGGATGGATGGATGGGTGAATGAGTGGATAGATGAATGAGTGAATGGAAGGGTGGATGAATGCATGAATGAGTGGATGGATGGGTGGATGGATTAATGCATAGACGGGTGAGTAGATGAATGGGTGAGTGGATGGACGGATGAATGGATAGATGGATGGATGAGTGGACAAGTGGATGGATGGGTGGATGAATTGATGAATGAGTGGATGGATGGATGAGTGGATGGATGGGTGGATGGATGAGTGGATGGATGGGTGGATGAATGGATGAATGAGTGGATGGATGGATGAGTGGACAAGTGGATGGATGGGTGGATGAATGGATGAATGAGTGGATGGATGGGTAGATGGATGAGTGGATGGATTAATGCATAGATGGGTGAGTAGAGGAATGGATAGATGGATGGATGAGTGGATGGATTAATGCAAAGATGGGTGGATGAGTGGATGGATGGGTGGATGGGTGGATAGATGGGTAGATGGTTGGATGGACCAGCTTGCCTTGAGTGGTTTTTGTGGCAGCAGCTTCCAGGGAAGAAGTCTGTCCCTGAGGACAAACCTCTGTCAAAGTTCAGCCTGGGATGCTCTCTGCTTCCAGGCATCAGGCTGGGCCTCTCAGGACCCCACATGAGTATTCTATGTGCTGCTTGTTCATGAGCTTCTGTCCTTTTCCAGGGTGACATCCAGCAGCTGCTGTTTGTCTCAGACCACCGGGCAGCTTATGATTACTGTGAGCACTACAGCCCTGACTGTGACACTGCAGTTCCTGACACCCCACAGTCACAGGACCCCAATCCTGATGAATATGTGAGTTGGCTCTGGCTGGATTCATGGTGGAGGCATGGGTAGACCCCTTGGTGTGGGGTGGGGTCTGGCAGGCAGGGTAATTGGAGAGGGACACATGAGCCATGGGCCCCTGTATTTAAATAAACCTGCTGAGTAAGAGTCCCAGAGGCCAGGTGAGAATTGTGAGAATTATGGGATGTCTGACTCAGCTCACTGCACAGGGCACCCCTTGGGTGGGTATGGAGTGGCAGAAGCTGTCGTCGGTGACCCATTGTTCTACCTTTTCAACTATGCTCCTCCATGAAAGAAGTTGGGTGTTTTTCATCTTCCGGCTCAGGACCCGGAGGGGGTGTTTGTGTGCAGAGATGCAGTAGTGCCCCCATGGACTCGCAATCTGGGGGGACATCTGCAGCTCCTCAAGAGGACAGAGCTTAGGGGTATCCATTGTAGAGCAAAGTGACTGCACTTTGACCCCAGCGTGGCAGTCCTGTGTCTGACACTTCTGTAGCTGTGGGTTGGCCTTCTTTATCCACCTGCCCCCACTCTAGCAGTGCCTGGTTCTGCCACCTCTTAATGAAAATCCTCTCCCACCCCCCACCACGGTCAAATTCGACTCTTACTTTTGTTAAATAATACTAAATTCTGCTATTTATTTCTTCTTGGGGTTCTTTCTTTTACCACCAGTCAGAGGGAAAGTTGGGTGGCTTTCATGAAGGTCCCTCACCTGGGCCACATCTCACAGATTCCAAGGACAGGGCTGGATTCAGTTTCCAGCTGAGTTCTAGGAACTCCAGGTTCTGGGGACCGGACTTCTCCTCTGTCCCAGAGAGGGTATATGGCTTGGGGCTGTGGGCCAGGGAGGCCAGTGGCAGCTGTAAGGCCAGGTGAAGCCCACCGTGTGGTTGTTGCCTCGACCCTGGGCTCCAAAGGGTACACTGTCTCCACCATTAGTTAGGGTTCAGCTTTCTCTGATTTCTGATCATGGGGACTTTTCTTTTGGCAGGGCTGGCTCAGCTTCCCCGGGGGGTTAGGAAGGAAAGAACCCTCTTCCCATGAACCCTAGGGACCCATGGCAGGATTCGAGGGTGTGCTTTTCCGAGCCAGGTGGGAGGGTGGAGAGTCCAGGCAGGATTGCTCCCTCCTCATGTGTCTGAAATTTACTTTCAGTACCCGGAAGGGGATGGCGAGGGTGAGACGTATTACTACGAATATCCCTACTATGAAGACACGGATGACCTGGGGAAGGAGCCCACCCCCACCAAGGGGCCTGTGGAAGCTGCGAGAGAAACCACGGAGATCCCCGAGGTCTGGGCTGCTCCTGGGCCCCGAGGCTGCGGTGCAGGGAAGGGGAGGCTGGAAGAGGCTGGGCTCAGCATGTGGGGTGGGAGGCTGTCAGGGACGACTGGAGATGAGGTGGGATGCCTGAGCTTTGTACTCACAGGGAGTGTTGGGCTTCCTCCTCGAGGGACATCTGGTGATGGGAGGTGTGCTGGAATATGCGCCCATCCTGTGCCCACCAGCCTTGCCGGGATGAGTCTGGGTCTTGGGGTCCTCAACTGTAGATACAGCTGAGGCACAAGAGGGGCTCAGAGGCTCCTTGCTGGGTCATGGCATGGCCTGAAGGTTGGTCTGAGGGTTACCCTCTCTGTGCTGCTATCGCCTGAGCTCTGAAGCATCGGAGGTGCCCGAGGGATGTGCCCAGCAATGCCTGGCACAGCGTAGCAAGTGTGCGGGATGGTGCTGGGGGCAGGGAGGCTGTATGTCCTGGGCAGCTCCTGCCAGCCAGCAGGAGGGTGGGGAGTGTGTGTGAGCAATAGTGAGTGTGTGTCCATGTGTCCTTCTGGAGAGAGTGCCCAGTCGGCCCATGTTGCTGGAAGAGCCGAGAATGTTCTGCTCATTTGGTTTTTTAAATTTCAAGATGTGATCCCCCTATTTCCTGTGTGGAACGAGGTGGCCTCAGGCCATTTCCAGCTCTCAGTGACTGGGCTGGCAGGCTACCTGCCTGGGTGGAGAGAAGCCACCTGGTCCCTAGGTCTACAGGCCTATGGACCGGCCTGTAGCCCTGGCTTTGCCACCTGCTCTCGTGCTCAGAGATGCTTGTGCCTGGGCGTGGGAAGCCCCAGATTTCAGCCATGCCCCTACCACGGCCCTGACTCTGAGTCTGTCCTTGGCACCCAGGAGCTGACCCTGCCCCCCACCGAGGCTGCCTCTGTACCCGAAATCAGCGAGAAGGCCGAGAAGGAAGAGGACCCAGAAATCGGGGCCTATGATTACGTGCCCAGCGAGGACTACTACACGCCTTCCCCTTACGAGGATCTCAGCTACGGCGAGGGCCTAGAGAACCCCGACCAGCCCACCGACCCCAGCGCGGGGGCCGAGGTGCCCACCAGCACTGTCCACACCTCCAACGGCTCCAACGTAATTTCTCCCCTTCTGGTTGGCTTGGTCTGGGGAGGGCTGGGTTAGGACCCCGAGCTGCTTCGTCTCTGTTCCACCTGGGGGGGGGGGTCCATGAGTGGCATCTATGTCCCTGTGTCTGCCAGCCCTGGCCCTTGGCTCTTTGTAGCAGGACTATTTTAGTGCACCCTAGGGTATACCGTGGCTGAGCAAGTTTGGGGTCCCTGACGTGCTGAGTCATCTCAGTGCTCTCTCCTGCAAAGTGGAGAGTCTCCTGGGTTTAGGGAGAACTGCGTGAGGAGGGCCCTGCCTGTGGCTGGGGAGCTGTCTGGTTGGACAGGTCTGTGAGCCAGGATCTCAGCAAACAGATCTGACCATGAGGCAGGGCAGTAGGCGTCACTGGGTCTTCCCATCAGGAAGACTGGCTTGGATCCTGCCTGTGACCTGGGAGAGTTACCTCCTCTCTGAATCTTGGGGTGCCCATTTACAACATGGCACTGATAATGCCTGCCTCCAGGGGTGGTGGGATTTTCAGACCAGAGAGAAGTCTTGTACGGCACACAGCTCCTGGCAAGCGTGTAGAGGTAGTGCTCACGGGATGCGGAAGTTGTCAGTGCTAGAGAGGACACCGGTTCCAAGGGGTCCAAGCCCCTGCTCCTATGGATGTGGGAATAGGCCTGTGCTATCTGGAGACTTGGAAGCCCTGGGTGTGTGGTGCAGCTGGTGTGTGCCATGGTGCCTTGGGCAGGTTTGGGGTTGATGGTTCCCCCTAGATGTGCAAAGAGACTGCTGCGGCCACGGGACCCACCCCACAGCTTGGACCCCATGCTCCAGTTGTGTGGCCTTAAAGCCCTGTGGGTCTCTGTCCAGTTCACCTGGTGTCCATGGGCTGGGCAGGGTGGCTGTCAGAGGCCACCCTCTCCTAGGTGACCTTGCGGCTCCCTCCTATCCCCTGCAGCCAGCTCCATCTCCAGGGGAAGGAAGGGATGACTTGGAAGGGGAGTTCACCGAAGAAACCATCAAGAATCTCGATGAGAACTACTATGACCCCTACTATGATCCCACCATCTCCCCGTCAGAGATCGGGCCTGGAATGCCAGCGAACCAGGACACCATCTACGAAGGGGTGAGGGGCAGGCCCTGCCCTGGGTGGGGCTGGGGGTAGTGAGAGTGGTGTGTGCCATCTCCAGAGCCTTTTCTAGAGAGGTCTCTGTGCTCGGAATTGGATCAGGAGTGGTTTGTGTGTGGAGGCCCAGTGTCTGATCCGTTCATGGCCTGTTCATTCCTTTGTGAGGTCTCTGGGACCCTCCTGGGCCTAGGGGAGGAGGCCCAGCTGTGAGAGGCGTGCTGGCTTTGTGCCGCACAGACTGTCCTTTTCACTTTCTCTCCGACATTCCCTCTCCATCTGCATTTTATCACTCTCAGGTTGGAGGACCTCGGGGAGAGAAAGGTCAGAAAGGAGAGCCGGCGATCATCGAGCCGGTAAGGAATTGAACTTGCCCTTCCCTGGGACAGTGGCATGTAGGGTGACCAGGTCCGGGGGTGCCCTGTACCTCCACACACTGGTCACTTTGAGGAACCTCCTGACCTCATGGCCTGCACACCCTGCTTGTCACTGAGACTCGTGAAGAGCCCCAGGTGGGGGAATGTTCTAGACCTTGAGGGAAGGGTTGGGGTATGCATTGATCAATACCTTAAAGCCCTGGGGGTGCTGGACCTGGAGCCCTCGGAGGAGGTGGCCTGGACCCAGTGTGGGTGTCTCAGGGTGTGTCAGTTTTAACTGGGACATTGCTTAGTTACATTTTAGAGGGAAGCAGAGGAGGGTTAGCAGGTGGTGGGTGTCTGCACAGCCAAGAGAGTCTGGGGCATGGCTAGTTAGGATAGTTAGTTCTGCCTCTCCATGCCTGTTATGCAACTATTTGGAATAAGTTTCCCGAAGCTGTTGAAACATGTAAGGCTGTTTATGAAGCCTTGTCAACGGAATGAAATAAAACAGCACTGTGCTGAAATTCCTGCTGAGCAAACCCACTGTGTTGGGTAACGGGATCGTGGGTGAGATGTTCATGTCGAGGACATTCACATTCCAGATGCCTCTCCAGGGTCAGTGCGTTTGGTGAGGCCCCTTCCTCTGCTGGGATGCCCTTGTCCCTCAGGGAGCCCTAAGGTCTCAGAGGTGCTGAGGACAGGGCCTTGAAATCCCACATGCAAGATGCACTGTGGTAAGCACAGTGGCATGGCTGGGAAGTGGCTCCAACCTGAGAGCGGGAGGAGCTGGACACGTCTGTCCACTCTGCCATGTTGTCCAGGCACCCAGGGGAGGAGGTGAACATTCTGCTTCAAGACCGGACTCAAGGCTCGAACTGAGCTGTTGCTTCTGCTGCCAGGATTAGGCTCCTAGGAGCCTGTGACTTTGCAGCTCCTGCCATGGAGCTTCGAATGAGTTATATTTGCTCTGGTCCCAATGAACTGAGTGGTACTCAGCTGTAGGCATGGAGGTCACAGGTTTTCTGCTCCCAGGCCCCACCGAAGTGGGTGGTGGGCAAGGGCTGGCTCGAGGAGAGGGCTGAGGAAGTAGAGGTGGTCCAGCACAGATTCCATGTCTGTAGAAAATCTCTTTCCTCGTGTGTTAGGGAAAATTCTGAGCCATCTGCAGCCTGGCGTTTGCTCCTTCCCAGCCACCAGCCCATTTGGAGTGTCCATGAGGCCTCTGGCCAGTCCCTTGGAGAGATCTTGTAAATAGTTGACATTTCTCAACCTGGAACATTGCCAGACGCCCTCAGAGCCTTAGACCCACAGTAGCAGATGGCCAAGTCCTGGGAGGCACCCCAGCCCTATCCTGAGGGTGGGGGCCGGACCTCTCCTGTCCTCCTGCACTGGCCCACATGACCTCCCTCCTGGTGAGGTGTCTGTACCACGCGTGTGCCTGGCTACTTCTCACTCCAATGCAGCACCCTCTCATTTGCCAGCAGGACCAGAGGCTTCTTGAAAGGGCAAGAACCCACTTAGCTGAGTGGAGATGATTTACCAGCGTCCCAGTGCTTCTGGCTGACCTGGACCTCAGGGCCCAGGAAGTCTCAGGGTTGGTGACTCAGGTCACTGGTAGATGTCCACTGGGGACATCTGAGTCTTCATCTCCACTTTCCACTGTTGGTTTTTCTTTTCTCAGCGTGTGTCAGTAACACATCTGGACCTTTGTTAAGAGCTGTTTTGACTTCAGCAAAGTCTGAGATCTTTTATGTCTTTTTGCATGTGATTAACAATGGTTGGTATACTTACCTCGGTATGCTTATGTACGGCAAAGTGACTACTGTAGTCAAGTAAAGTGACATGTGTCATCTCATATCCTTTATTTTTTTTTTTTATATTTTTTTGTTTGGAGACAGAGTCTCACTTTGTTGCCCTTGGTAGAGTGCTGTGGCGTCACAGCTCACAGCAACCTCCAGCTCTCGGGCTTAGGTGATTCTCTTGCCTCAGTCTGTGGAATAGCTGGGACTATAGGTGCCCGCCACACGCCCGGGTATTTTTTGTTGCAGTTTGGCTGGGGCTGGGTTTGAACCTGCCACCCTCGGTATATGGGGCTGGCGCCCTACTCACTGAGCCACAGGCACCGCCCGTTATATCCTTTCTTATACTCCTTGTGGTAGGAGCTCCTGAGGTCTTTCTTGGCAAATGGCCAGTGTGTGATGCACTATTGTTAACTAGGGCAAGGCCCTTCTGAGCATTCTGCCCCCCTGGTGAGCTTTGAGATTGGCAGGGGTGGTGGGCTGGTTTGGGTGTCAAATGGGCCACCACTCTGCTCAGGAAGGCTCAGGAATCCCCTCCTCTGTGCTTCCCATGCCCACCTGGACTGGTCTGCTGCTGGCTCTCCCACGAGATCCCACCTAGCCTTGCCCCAGTTCTTGGAGAACAAGGGCTCATGTGTCTAGGAAGGCAGCTGCAGTCCCCCGGGCCCTGCACAGCCAGGAGCTTCTCACTTAATCCCAGCTCATCTTCTGAGCCTTCTCAGCTGCCGTTGTCAGGGAGGAAATGGAAAAGCTGGAGTTGAGGAAGCTGCTGGCTGAACTCCCTGTGTACATCACATGCACAAATATTTCTCCAAATGTACATCTGTGTAAACACAGCATACATCTTCCCAACTACCAGGGAGCCCTGGTGGGCAGGATGGGGGTGCTGGGGAGCTCTGCAGCCCCCTGACTGGGTGTCCCTTCACTGACTTGGTACACAGCACCTGCGGTGACTGGCTTGCGGGCAGCTTGCACTCCTCTGGCCAGGCAAATCCTTTAACTCTTGGGAATTGTGTTGTCTTGGGCTGTTTTGTACTGCTATAACAGCAGGGGTCCTCAAACTATGGCCTGCAGGCCACATGCGGTGATGTGAATTGTATTTGTTCCCATTTTGTTTTTTACTTCAAAATAAGATATGTGCAGTGTGCATAGGAATTTGTTCATAGTTTTTTTTTTTAAACTATAGTCCGGCCCTCCAGCGGTCTGAGGGACAGTGAATTGGCCCCCTGTTTAAAAAGTTTGAGGATGCCTGTATAATAGAATACCTCAGCCTGGGCAATTTATAACCAACAGAAAGGTTCTGGAGCCTGGGAAGTCCCAGATCAAGGGCTGCACCTGGCGAGGGTTCCCATGCAGCACATTACATGGCCAAAGGCGTCAGGCGGAGAGGGGGAGGCTTGCACCTTCCTGACCAGCGGCCAGAGCTGCCCCTGGGCCGCACAGCCTCGGCTGGGGTGGCTGAGGGCGCCCTGTCAGGATTCACTTGAGGTGGTGAAGGGTGGCCAACGCTGATGTCTGACCCCCTCCCTGGAGACCTTGCCCCCAGGTCCCAGCTTGCGTAGAAGACCTCTGAAGGGCCCTCCTTGCCCCCGTCTTTCTGGTAAATGCTTCTCCCCACTCCTGTCTGTCAGTTCTAATCTCTTTAACAAACCATTGGTTGGCCACACCCTTGCTTCACTGTCCTAAAGACGCCTTTTACTCTTCACATGGCCAGGCTGAAAATCTTTCAAATCCTGAAGTTCTGTTTCCTTTTTAATTACAAATTCCACCTTTAAATCATTTCTCTCTGTTTGCATCTGACTAAATGTGGTTAAAAGAAGCCTTCCTCTCCATTAATACAGCTTAGGAATGTCTTGTGCCAGAGAGCGCCATTCATTGCTTTAACATTCTGCCGTCCATAAAGCCCTCGGGCATGGGTACAATTCAGCCCAGTTCTTTGTTGATTTATAACAGGGACGGTCTTTCCTCCAGCTTCCTCTAAGATACTCCTCATTTCCGCCTGAGACCTCATCATAATAGCCTTTACCCTCTGTATTTCTGCCAACATTCGGATCACAACCACTTAAGTCATCTCTAAGATGTTCCAGACTTTCCCTGAAGCCCCCCTCTTCTGAGGCCTCCCCAGAATCACCCTTCATGCTCCCTTTTCCACATTACAGACTTTTTTGAGTCTGCTTCTCCAGGCTCTTCCAGCCCCTGCCCATTGCCCAGTTCCAAAGCTGCTGTAGCATTTTCAGATATTTGTTAGAACAACAGCCCTGCTTCTTTGTACCCATCTTCTGGCACCCTTTTTGTGCTGCTGTAACAATCCCACGGGCTGGGTAATTGAAAATGAATAGAAGTTTATTGGCTCTCAGTTCTGGAGGCTGGAAGTCCAAGAGCCCAGTGTGGGCATTTGGCCAGGGCCTCTGTGGCACGTCGTGAGGTGGCAGAAGGCAGTGGGGAGGGGCGAACTCATCCTTTTATATTGACCCCCTCCCACGTTAATGGCATCAATCCATTCATGAAGGCCTATATGGCCTGATCACCTCTTAAAGTTCCACCTCTCCACACTGCTGTGTTAGGGATTAAGTTTCCAACACCTGAGCTTTGAGGGCCATGTTTGAACCACAGCACAGGTCCAAGTTCCACAGAAGGACCACTTTCTTGCAAAGCCAAGCCCAGGGCACAGGGCATCAGTCATCACCAGGTGCAGCCATTCACACATCCCTGTGTTCTGGAGGAGGAGGAGGCAGGGAGATCTGCCCCAGGACAGGTGCCCTCTCGCCCTGTTCCAAGGTCACTAGAATTAGCGGGTAGGAGGATCACGGTTCATCGCCTGCACACGACTAGGACAAGTCTGTCTGGCAGGGTCTGGCAGAAATGTATGGTCCCAGGACCCCCAGGGGCCGTCCATGCTGCCTTCTCAGTGTGCGGATGCTGTGGGGGTGGGATCCCGGGATCCCGCCCCCCCCCCGCCGGAAGGGAGCGCTTTGCCTCAGATCCCCCTGAGGTGGGGTGGGAGGGAACACGGAGGCCATGCAGGGCACTGGGGGTGCCTGACCCTGGTGTTGTCAGAATGGAGAGAAAGCGAAGGAAAGAGTCTGGCCCCAGGAAGGGGGACCCAGAGAGAGCTGTAGCCCACTCTCCTGCCTCTGCCCACATCATTGCCTTTCCCAGACCTCGGGTAACCAAGGGGGCTGAAGGCTCTGTCTCCGTTTAGGGTGAGAGCGAGTGAGGCCAGGGCCTCGATGTAGGTGGGACTTGGCTGGTAAGGCGAGTGGCCGGGGAGGGAGGGCTGCCGAGCGTCCAGCTGAATGTGACTGGGTTCCCTGTGTGCGCTGGGCTTTTGCTGTGGGTGTGGGAGGAAGCAGTCACCCCCTGAGGGAGGGTCAGCTGGAGGCCACAGCACCGGGATGGTAGTTGTCCTCCTGGGACAGAGGTCCAGCCTGGGGCTTGCATCGCCTCCCTCCCACCTGAGCCCTTGTGTCCTGGGGTCCTCAGGTGGCTATGGGCACATCCTCTGGGCTGACTGGGTGGCCTGGGGGGTCTGGGTTCCTCTCCCTTATCCTGGCTTCTTCAGGTGCTTTTCTGGTGCTGCCCTCACGGGAAGCCTGTCTGTCCCTGGGCGCGGACCAGGGCTGGTGTTCTGCCTTGGAATGCCAGGACAGTCACTGCAGTCCCCAGAATGGCTGCCATTGGAGATTCTGCTCCCCATGACCCCACGGGGACAGCCAGGAACTGACCTGGGGGCTGAGGTCTGTGGGCCTCTTGCCCACCTAGCTGGAGGCTGTCCACATGGCCTGGGGTCTGAGTGCTTGGAGGATGGGCCTGCTTCAGACGCCCTCTCTCTGTCTCTTCCAGGGCATGCTCATTGAGGGACCACCTGGCCCAGAAGGCCCTGCTGTGAGTATCAAGCTTTATTTCCCATGACTTGTAGGAGGCATTCTTAGGGGTGGGAGGAGGGTTGGTGATACCACTTAAATCTCCTGGATGGAAAAGAAGGGGAGTTGCCTCTGTTGCAAACACCTGGGCCCTGCCTCCACCCTGGGTGAGCCGGGTGGGGGTGGGGCTCTGCCTGTCCTGTGTCTTTGAAGCTACTTGGCTTTATTTTTAATTCTAGGGTCTTCCTGGACCCCCAGGAACTACTGGTCCCGTTGGCCAAGTTGGTGACCCTGGAGAAAGGGTAAGAAGTTGACTTAGGTCCCTGGGGTCACATCTCTGTGGGGTTGTCGTGCCTTCTCCCTGCTCTGTGGCCTAGTTTGTCCCCTGAGAGTGGAAGTGACAGTGGGCACATTGATTTCCTTCTTCAAACTGCCCCTCACCAGGTGCCTCTAACACCAGTCCCTCTGCAGATATTCACGGAGGTTATCTGTCCCTCGGCCCTGCAGGCAATTCGGGAGGAGTATGTCCAGCAGGTCCCTGGAGGCCACCAGTGGTCAGCTGGCAGTAGGGCCCCAAGGCCCTACATTAGCCAGACAGGCAATGGCAATGGTGGCCTTGCCTGGTACAGCCCCACTGCATGGGGTCAGCATCGTCCCTCTGCTGTGAGAGAACTTTCCCGGCCTTCTTTCCTCCCCCTCCTGGTCCCGGGTCAGAGGACCTGGGGCTGCAATCCTGCCAGCCGCGATTTCCTTGTGACACCTGGTGGGCACCCTGGAGCACTGCAGCCCGTGGGTTCCTGTCCGGGTTTGTCTTTCCTTTTTTTGTTGTTGTTATTATTATTTTTTTATTAAATCGTAGCTGTGTACATTAATGCAATCATGGGGTACAATGAGCTGGTTTTATATACAATCTGAAATATTTTCATCTAACTGGTTAACATAGCCTTCACGGCACCCTCTTAGTTATTGTGCTAAGACATTTTTTGCTACGTTTAGTAAATTTCACATATACCCTTGTAAGATGCACCGTAGGGGTGGTCCCACCAATTACCCTCCTCCCTCCACCCATCCTCCCCCCTTCTCCTTCCCTTATCTTTCCTCCTTTTGATTTTCTTGCTGTCCTGATGAATGTCGGTCTGAGCATAATAGCATGAGGGCTGATGAATGGAGGGCTACGGCGTAAGTGGCAGAAACAAGGTGTGCGTGTGACTCTTAGTGGGTGTTTTCCCCATGGCCGGGCCCACTGCCTGCAGCAGAGTGTGGACCTTGCAGGTATCTGCGGGGACAGATGGAGAGCTGGGTTGGGTCACACAGGAGGTGGTATGCACTATCAAAGTCCCATGGCTAGGGACTCTTCAGGATTTGTTTGGCGTTGTCTTGCGTGAGTGCCTAGAGGCTTTGCAGCATTGCTCAGAGTGGTGAGCTAGGTCTCCCCGGGGCCCCCAGAAAGACTGGGACAGGTTCCGGGAGAGCAGTCATGGCCATGGCCCTTGAGGTGTCCTGCTCCTCTGCAGTGCCAGATTCGAGGAGGGGCCTGAGCCATTGCCCCATCCAGTCTCCTTCATTTGACAGATGGGTGGGCTGGCAGGGCTTGCAAAGGATCTGGGGTTGAGCTCAGATCTCCTGGTGCCCACTGTTACTCTCAGGCTCAGAAGAAAACCAAAGACAGAGCTGGGTGTCCCCAAGGGAGCTGCTAGGCTGGGTGGCCCTTACCCAGTCCCTCTCTGGCATCGATTCCCCAAGGGTCTTATTTCTGTGCCACTTGCCAGTGCATTTCCATCGGTGTCCAGCTCTTTCTGGCTTCCTGGGATATTGTTGACAGACCTCATTGGGTCTGAAAGGTGCACTTGTGAGTGACATTTGAGCATTTCCAATAATCCATAGTGATGGTGCCCTGTCCCTGAGAGATGCTGAGCAGTGTCTATTCTTCAGAGCCCTGCCTAGGGGACCTTGGGCAAGTGGGGGCTGGCAGTGAAGATCAAGTGGGTCCTTCCATCCATAGACTCCCAGGGCCTCACACCTGCTGACCTCACCAGAAGGACCAGAAGCCAGGGACCGGCTCAGCGCTGCTCGCTGGTGTGCCCCGCGCTCGGTGGAGTGTGTGTCCTAGCACAGCCCAGAAGTGTTTCTGCCAGAGAAATTTTACATGTGTTCAGAACACCTTTGAGGGGGTCCTCCTCCCCTGTGTACCTCGAGCGTGCGTGTGTTCTAAGGTAGCTCAGTGAGTGAAGTCTGATTTGACTGCTTTTTCAGCTGTGGCTAAAAAACTAAATCTCAGCAGTCCACAGGATAGTGTAAAGTTTTTGTTTGGAAATAAGCTTATATATCTTGTAAGTAACCCTCGGAAGCTCCAGCTATTACTGGCTGGCCTCTGTAAGCTGTTGCTCTTGGGTCGACTTTGCACAGATTTTCCATTTGCAGCATTATTTATTATTTTGGGTAAAGAAGTATCTGTGGCTTTGGTTCTGCCCAAAGATACTTTCCTGCGTTTGCCTCTGGAAAGCCTCCCAGGTTTTCTTCCTGGACACCTCGGGGACAGAATGGGGCCTGTGTCCCGAGGTGTTTCTTCAGCTTTTTGCACAGGTGAGCCTCCCTCCCTGTGTAGTTGAGAAACACTGAGTGCCCTGAGAGGAGGTCGACACCTGCCCGAGACCCCACTGTGTGCAGAAGCAGCCTGGCAGTGATGCTGCTGCCCTGATCCGCTTGGGCAGCTGTCCTCCCGTCTGCAGGGGCTCCAACCTCTGGCCCTCCTTTCCATGTTTCCAGACTTAGGCTGGGATTTTGCTTGAGTGCATTTTCTGTGCCTTGAGAAGGTTTATAAGAACAGCAGTTACTGCCCCACGGCTAGAAGGCGAGACTTGTAGGTGCCCAGGAGGTGTTGTGTCATGTTCTGGGACCAGCCTAGGGGCTGTCTTCCTGCTGTGCTGTCACTACCACCCTGCTGGACTCATGCCCAGGGTGGGGTCAGGTGGAGGGACACAGGCCAGGTTACTGGCAAAGAGACAGAGAGGGTGAGTCCATGGCTGGCCATGTGGTTGCTGTCCAGCACGGGGGATTAGCTTCAAGAAGTGTCATGGTGAGGCCGGCAGGCAGCCAGGGCTTCCTTGCCCTTCTGTCTCCCAGCCTTCTGGGGGCAGGATATGCAGACCCAGTCTTTCCTTGTACCCAGAAAGTGACAGCATCTTGACAGAGTTTCTCAGAGAGGCTCACGCACGTGCATCCACGATTTAGGATCATTCCAACATGATCTTGTAGGGAAGTGGCTGCAGGGTGGGCACCACCATCCCCAGTGCCTGGTCTGGCTGAGGTGAGGGTCACCCTTCAGGGTCTGGCACTGGGACCATGTAGCACTTAGGAGTCACATCGTTACCCCCATTCAGTGTCATGAAAAATGGAAACATAGCTTTGAGATGGAGCTCCTTCTTCCAGTCCAGAGGGCAGAGTCTTCATCTGAGATACCACAGTGCTTTGTAAGATTTTATTGACCATCTTTTAAAGTGATCGTAAATGCAGGTTCATGATGATGGCTAACCGAGACTTGTCTCAAATTTTAGTACTTTGGAGGGATTCTTTGGGGGTGGAGGGTATTCTTTCCTTTCTCCTCCAAACTGTCTCTTTCTTTTAGGACTTTGTGGTTATCCTTGTTAACATCCGTTCCCATTCCTTGGGATCATGTCAGGTGTGGGTGAGAGAAAGCATCCCATCATAAGAATGAAATTTCTCTCACGGCCCTGGGGTCATTTCCCCACTGTGGCTTAGAAAGAGTGGGGAGCAAGAACACAGAAATGAGGTCTTTGGAAATGGACAACAGTGGGTGAGGGCCTGCCATTGGTGGGCTTCTTTCCTTCCAGCGCCCCATGCCAGGGGAACAGGGGTGCGTGCACACACACATGCACACACTGGCTGGCACTGCAGAGACAGCAGGTCATCCTTGGGAGGCGCTGACCCCAAGCTTTAATTGGAGGACTTGGTTTGAGATCGATTCTGATGCAGAAAGCTCTTCTGCAAGCAGCTGTCAGCATTAGATTCCAAAGACAAAACCTGGGTGGCAAAACATGTTCTGTGTCTTTCTTTTTTAAACAGGATTTTTGTCTTCTGAGCATTTTTTCCCAAAATGACAGGTGAGAGAAATTTGGCAGTGTCCATGAACATGTTTTTGTAAAGGTGTAAATCCTTGGACCTGGTAATTTTGCTTCTAGGGGCTTATCTAGCAGAATGTGCCATTGTTTGTCATAGTGCAAACTGGAACCGATGCACTGTGTACCAGGAGAGAATTATCATGCGTGGGAAACTCTCCAGGCACGAAGCAGAGGCGGACGAGGCTTCTCTGTAAATAGGCCGTTGCTGACAGTGAAGAGAGAGCGCAAAGTGAAGAGCCACATGGAGGGGCAATGTCCCCCGAGACTGCACCCTCCCCGTGCAGTCTCGGGGAGTCTGATGGTGTGCATCCAGCGTACGAGTTTCCAGCTTGTCCTGGTAGCACGGGCAGAACTGAGTGCTGGTTATATCTGGAGACAAAAGGGGGATTTCACTTTCACTCCATAAATCGGCATTGTATGTTTCTTAGGATCATGAGTTACCTCTTGGCCTTGCAGAAAAGTAACTACAGTAGTGCCTCCAGTGCTGACCACCCCCCCACACAGACCACCCCATAAGTTGACCTGATTTTCACAGACTGGACATGCGTCTCATGCTTGTGTCGGTACAGTAGGCCTAGTTCCTTATGTTAACCACCAGTTACGGTGACCAGTTTGTTACAGTCCCTTGGGTGGTCACCTTTACCTACGGAAAGGCAGGAGAGTTTTGTTTGGTTCAGGTGCAGGCGATTCCACACTCTTCTAGAGAGCTCTCATCCAGGTTCTTGGTCTTTCCTAGCTGGAGATCTGGGCTGAATTGTACTTTTCTGAGCATTGCTGTCCCACATCAGTTATCCTGGACTGTGGCCCTGGGGTCCTTTCCACTGGGGGGAGTTAAGCTTCCATCTCTATGCAGAATGCTTATCATCTACCCAGAGTCCATTGGAGTCTGCCCACATTGGTGAAATAGTTGTCGATAACACATGGTTCTGAAAACAAGACACTTCGCTAGTTTTACACTTGTATGATTCTAAAACCAGCCAGATTACTCTCAAGCAGCGATTTTCAACCTTTTTTATCTCACAGCATACTTCCTTGCCCCCCCAATTATGTTGCTCAAAAGAAAAGGAGTAAAAATAGGAACATACTTATTATGCTTTGAACTTCTTTTGAAAACAATTTAATTAATGATCTTTAAAAATGTTTGCGGTACACCTAAGATCTCTCATGGCACAGCAGTGTGCTGCGTCATGCGTGCTGAAAATCACTGCTCTAGAGAAACCAGCCCTGTGGTGTGGCCTTGGTCCTGCCTTACAGGCCAGAGTAGCTGGGTCTGGGGAGGGGGCTGTGTCGTTTGTATAAGTAGAACTCTTGAAGTTGTTTGAGAATGAGTCTCTTGAAGAATGAGTTTGCATTCTTGTGGATGGTCCCTTTGTTTACTCTGTACCCTTACACGTCCAAGCAAGTGGATACCTGGTCCCGACTTCCATCTGAGCAACCACAGGCAGGTGGTTTGAGCCAATGAAAGAGGAGCCTCTTGCTGGCAACACAGGATGAACTGGGCCTTTGAACCCCGAGTTCTGGTGTCTTGCTGGATGTGGGGACCAGGGAGGAGGCTTTGGGGAGGAGGGAACCCCTGGAAGGAGGGGGCCCCCGGGAGGCCGGGCCCCTGGGGGTGGCACCCCCCACCCTCCTCTCGGCTCGTGGTCACTGTGCAGGGTCTGGCCAAGGCCTGTGGGGAGGCAGCCTCCGCCTCTCTCTCCCTGAGTTCCTCGAGATCCAGCCCAGGCCTCCCTCCCACGGCAGTGCTCCTGCCTTTCCTGATCCTCGGCTCTCAGCCATGCCCATGTTCCTCCCTTTCTGGGGATCCCTGCCATGGGGTCCCACGTCCTTGTGAGCACTTCCAGAATATTCCTGGGTGGCCGTGTCTTCCCATCCGCCCACTCTCACCCCACTCTGTCCCCTGTGGCTCACTGACCCAGCTGTCTTGGCCTCTTGTCCACAGGGTCCCCCTGGACGCCCAGGCCTTCCTGGGGCCGATGGCCTGCCCGGCCCCCCGGGGACCATGCTCATGCTGCCTGTGAGTATCCTTGTCTGGGGGCAGGTGGCTGGGAGCACAGGAACACTCCTTCCTGGGGGGGCGGTCCAGGTTCGGGGGCTCCTGAAACTGGGTTCTTGGCATGGGTGGCCTTCCTCCCATGCCTGTCACATGAGGTTACATGCTTAGCTCCCCAGGGCATTAGCTGGCGCTTGTCAGCTGGGAGCCACGGAGAGGTGGTCTCGGAGGCTACTCTCAGGGGTCATCTGTCATCTTTTGTACCCATGGTGGTTTCATTCCAGAACTTCCTACATTTGGATCTAAGCAACGTATCCAAATGAGGCATAGGCCTGTGTCTTTTGTGTCCATGACAGAGTGGAGGGGTCCCTCTGATCTCTGCATCACAGGCTCCGTGGGGGGCCCAGAGCCCAAAACCCCACTGCGGGTGATGGCCCCATTGGGTGCGCCCTTCCTACTCCCAAGCACCCCGGGCCTCATAGCAGGCCTGTGAGGAGAAGGTGGGACGCTCACACCAAGTCCCCTTTGAAGAGGGTGATGTTTAGTTGTCAGGCTTTTCCTTGGGGCACCTGATACAGGTGGCATCTCATGTTAGCCCTGAGGTGTATCTTACAGGCAGGATAGCCCAGGCTCACCTCAGACAGCTGCCCCTGCTCTTTCTAGAAATGACCCTGAGCCGGCTAGAACCTCAGGCTCAGCAAGCTGAGCTCCCCGGGGCATCCTGCTGAGGCGGTGGGGTAGACTTGGCGGGCCAGGTGTCTGAGCTGGGTTCAGCTCTGAAAGGCAGTGGTGCCCTTCTGTCTGAAGAGAACTGTGCATGCATCCCCTCGTCACCAGCTCCTCCCCCTCAGGCCTGAGCTTGACCTGCCTCTGACCTTGCGGGTCTGTTGAGGAGGCAGCAGGATGGTGAGCCCCTCGCCTGGGCCGCAGCAGGTGTGCGGAGTCCTGGTCTCCATCTCACGACTGAGACTTGCTTTCCAGAGCCTGGTGCTGCCCAACCACCTGGTGCCCAGGGCCTGGGCTCGGTCAGGGCCCAGCATGGAGCAGGGGCGATTTTCTAGGCCTCCTTGATGCAGCCATTTCCGTTCTGCCTGTGGCTTTTCTCGACAATAACTGGGAGCCAGGGGGTGGCAGAGGAGATGCTCTGACACCAGAAAGGGCTTCCTGGGGCTTCAGATATCCCTGGGGGTCGGGGCAGCTCCGTGCTGCTGGGGTGGGTGGTGTTTGCAGTAGGGTGACCCTTGCCTTGTACCTGCAGTTCCGATTTGGTGGCGGTGGTGACGCGGGCTCCAAGGGCCCCATGGTCTCAGCGCAGGAGTCCCAAGCACAAGCCATCCTGCAACAGGCCAGGGTGAGTAGCACGGTCCCGGCTGAGGCTCTGAGGCTGATGTGACTGGGGCTGGCTCAGGCCCGGCTTGGAGGGAAGTGCTTCCTGGAGCCCAGTGTGCCTGCCTTTGGGGTGAAGACACGGGAGCATCCAGCCCTCAGTGTCCTGAGGGATATCTGGGGGGTTTCTCAGGATTCTTGTCCACTCTGAGGGTCCAGGTTCTAACTTCCTGATAGGTCACCTCCACCCTGAGCTGAACTGCCTCCTCCAGGTGCATACTCTCTGCTGGGTCCCAAAATGTGGAGAGAAACCCCAGTGGCTCCTGCAAGTGGTGTCTGGGCACCTCTATGTAAAACCTCCTGGGCCCCAGAGCCCTTGGCTCTGGGCCTGGGGGTTCCTTAGAAGCAAGGTCTATAGAGGAGCGTTGGCCTCCTTGCCATGAGTTCTCTAACCAGTGAACTGTGTTTTTAATTGACACGGCTCCAGATTGCTGATTGCCCGTGATAGGAGCAAACCCTGCCCTGTGGGCGGGCGATCCTTCAGTGGGGCATGCAAAGAAGCTGCTAGATAATGCCATGTTTGGGAAATATTTGTGTGGCTCCCTGAGTGGCCCTGAGTCGATGTTAATGATCGCAGGGCGTGGACCATTACAGGACGGTGTAAGTACGGAGTCGTTGCTAGGGAACAAATTGCCCAAGTGATGCAGGATGGCGCGTAGCAAACCCCATTATCTGCAGCTAGATTAACTGACCTGGGCCTGCTGGGCTGGCCCTTTATCTGTGGGTATTTCAATTGAAGCCAAGTGAGTGATGGGCTTATGAGAAGATTTCATAATGCAAAATCTTCTGAAATAAAAATGACATCCTGCTGGGGAAACAGAGTCATGTGCAGGAGAAGCAGTTCTTTGGGACATCAGGTGGGGCCTGTGAGGTGGCAGTTAGGAGCACATATGGATGGGGGCATGGGTGACAGAGAGCCCCGGGTGGTGTGGGATTTGTTTCCCCCCACATGCCTCCTCCGCTGCTGGAGTGTGTTCCAGGTGCCTCCTGCGGGACGTGAAGTGTGCTGTGACACAGCCTGGTCTCCCCGTCAAACAATTCCCAGAGAGGGAGGCTCATTGCAGTTCAGCAAGGGGTGAGGGGCAGGAGTGGACCTCGCAGTGAGGGGAGGCCCAGACGGAGGAGTGGAAGCCTCCGTGGCTTCTCTGTGTTGTTGGTCAGCACTGCGAGCCCCAGTTAGTAAGGTGGGTGGGCTCTCAGAGCCTCCGTCCTTGCCCTGTCCATTTGCCCCTTCCCTCCTGTCTCGCCTCTTCCTCAGCTTGTCCGTTCTTCCTTTGCAGCTGGCATTGAGGGGACCAGCTGGCCCGATGGGCCTTACCGGGAGGCCTGGCCCCGTGGTAAGTCATTGGTGGTCTGGGAGCTGGGTGCCCGATCTGGGTGGACTTGCCTGTGTCCGCAGTGGACGGTGGTGGGTGGCTGTGCAGTTATATGGATACAGGCCAGCCTTCGGCCAGTCTCTGTGTCCAGTACGGACAGGCTGCGTCCTGGTGCTACTTTAGCCCTGAGTGGGGGTAGGGAGGGGGTACGACAGTGCCTTGAGGTTGCCCTGGGGGGAGTCTGAGCTGACATCAGCCACTCCAGGGAGACATCCCCCACCTCTGTCCAAGGTGAAGACAGAAGAGCTGAGGGGAGGGGGCACAGGTTCCTCCTCACCCCTGTACTGTGAGTTTAGAACTCGCCCTGCAGAGAACACATCATGAGCTCTAATCCCCACATTTGCACCTCAGCAGTAGGTGTGACCCCTTAGAGGGACAAAGGGCCTAGAGAAGTCCCAGAAGCCCCCCTCTTAGACCAGCAATAACTTTTCCTGATGAACTAGAGGTCCAAGCTTCTTTCTTCCAGGGCCCCATCAATCATGGCAGCCCTGTTTCAGGGTCAAGGTTTAACTCAATGCGAGACGGCCCCTTGGGTTCTGGCCTTGCCCTGCTTGGCCCTTCTTAGCTCTCACCCAGGTCTCCCTCAGGTGCAGGCTCAGTGGGGCACAGCGGCTGGGTTCTGGGCTTTCTGCAACGTGTGAGTTTGCCAGGAGGTACAGCACTTCCCTAGCACTGGGTCTGGGCTCAGTCCCCCGCTCACAGAGGCTGATGTAGGGCCGGCCACCCACTTCCAGGGCACCTTTCCTGGATGGCCATAGAATGTGTACATATGCCCAAAGCTGAGGGCTGTGATGGACCAGAGTCAAGTTCGTCCTGGAGAGAAACGTCTCCATGAGCCTTGTGGTTCTGGTGGGGCCCCCAGTCTAGATTTAGCTCCAGATTAGGAAGAAGCCCAGACATTCTCCTGCTCTGGTTTATCTTTGAGTCCATGAGTCAGGCTCCGGGTGCTGAAGACTGTGTGCTGGCAACGGTGCAAGGCCCTGCCCTGTCCCCTCCCCTGGCCACCCCTGCAGCCTTCCCCTGCTCCTGTCCCTCCTCTGAGCAGAGTTAACCCAGCGCTATCTCCCTAGGGCCCTCCTGGGAGTGGAGGACTGAAGGGCGAGCCAGGAGACATGGGGCCTCAGGTATGTGGGAACCTTGCCTTTACTCTCTGGAGGGCACCCCCATTCTCGGTGCAGCGACTGTGAGGGTGATGGCGTTCCAGCTGCTGCTTTTCTTCAAGGAAATGAGTGGGATTTCTGCAACACTGCATGTGGCACAGAAGTGACTTGGTGGCGGCAGGAATGAGCTGGCTCTGTTTCTTATCCCTTGCCCTCCCTCTGGGCAGATCCATGTGCTGTCCCTGTAGTGCCCGTGTTGGCAGATGGGACCACAAGTCACAGGCGGGATTGGCAAGCTCAGGGGAGAGACTTTGCTCTTTCCTCTGTAAGAGACAGACCCACCACTGACTCTGTGTCCCCTGATTCCTGCCAGGGTCCCCGAGGAGTGCAGGGTCCACCTGGTCCATCGGGGAAGCCTGGAAGACGGGTAAGTGTTTGGTACCCATGAGCTCATGGTTCAGTGACCACAGTTGGGCTGGCAGAGCCCAAATCTGGGGTGGGGCTGCCCCCTCGACAGTGCCTCAAGGCACAGGCCAAGCTCTTAGCACAAGGCAGCTTGCTCCACTCCATTTGAAGGACACGTCTATCTCCAAAGCCACATCTGAGCCAGATGCTCTGTGTCCTGGGGGTAGATACAGCTGACCTGTTCCTGCCACCTAGCCTCTGCCTTGAGTGCATTCATCAAGTTTGAGAAACATTTTGATTAAAGCAATTTCTCAGGACTTTGGCAGCAAGTGTAAAAGGTAAAATTACCAGTGGGCCTTATGTCTCTGGGGAAGCATCATTTCTGCAGAAATGGCCCCAATTTAGGGAGATAGCCAGGTGCCTGCTCAGGCCGGAGGACCGGCTTCCTTGGCTACCTGGCACTATCTGGCTGGCACGTTGTCCTCTTGGGTGGAGCTAGCTCGTCCCACATGCCTGTGGCTGCTGAAAGAGGGTGTGTTTTTATAAACTACTGGGCACCAGACAATCCCCATCACCGTCTAAAAATTGGACCTTTTCAATAAGTGGCTGTTTCTGGTGACAGTATTTGATGTGGTGTTGTGTTTGTTTAGACCTCTTCCAGCCACTCCGTCCACCCAAGCTACCATTTAGTAGCTTCAGTTTCTGAGTCTAAAGACAAAAATGAGTAATTCTCTCTTGGTTCCAGGTGCCCCTACCTTGAATGAACTGTGGATAGTGAGTGAAAATGAACAAGCTGGGGCGTGGCAGGTCCAGGGATCTGGGGAGGGATCCAGCCACCAAGTGGGGGGCTAGGTTGGACAATCCCAAAAGGGCCACCAAGGCTGGAATTCCGTGATTCTTGGTTGACAATTGGGTGATTTATCTTGGTCCAGATTCTGAAAAGTGCTTTATTCCCTTAAGGTTTCCTAGTGTATCTCGTAAATACGTTAACTGTCTAGCCTTACCAGAAATAATCTCCTCATCAGGGCAAAGTTGGAAAGTGAAAAGAGAGAAGATAAGGGAAGAGGTTTGTCATGTGGCCAGTGGCAGAGTGCAATCATGTCAGGGCCGTGAGCACTGCCAGGCGTGAAGCAGGCCCCAAGGGTCCCCTGGGAAGAGAGGACATGGGGCCCAGAGCGGTGGTCCAGGCTCCTGGTGTTTGAGCAAGCTCCCAAGTTCTTTGCCAGGGTAGCCTATAGGGAGCGAGTCCCTGTGGGTTATGGAAGTGTCCCGATGCTTAGCAGGACAGTGTCATGCTGTGCCCGTGAACTTTTCTGATAGACTTTTTTTGATTTCTAAAAGCATTTGGAGATTTCAGGAGAGGCTCCTGCCAGGCAGGGCATGGCACTCCCCTGGAGTACCAACTGGAGCTGTAGCTGTGTTGCTGGGTAGCCTTTTGTGAGCAGAGCAGTTACCCCAAGGCTTCCCCCTCCCCCGATCCAGACACATCCCTGTGGCCTGCTCAGATCCCTCTCTGTCTGGTCGGCTGTTTCCAGGGGCTGCCTCTACTGTCTTTGCGGTACTCTGGGACCCAAGGCTGCCACTCCCGTGTGGCCCTCTGCTTGGCTATGGCCTCGTTCAATGAGAGCACATGGTGACTGGGGACAGGGCGTGCCTTGCTGGTGAGCGAGGTCTGGCTGGATTTAATAACAGCCAGTGAGTCCCTGTCCCCTGGTGGGCTCTCCCCATGGTGAGTGTGGGGAGCTTTATCATGAGCTCTGGAAGGTCCAGGCCTTTCCCCAGCCCATGGCCAGTCAGGTGGACCCCTCATTACACAGGGTGAGCTTATCTTTTGGCTGTTTCAGGGACAGGCTCTCTGGGCAGCTATGTGGTCCGAGAGACAGATACTTCCGGGCCTTGCTATCTTCCTGAGTCAGATGGACTACCTAGATCTTTCTCTCCCTCCCTCATGAGTCTCTGGCCTTTCATTTGCCTTCTGAGTAGTAGCAAGGCACCATCCTCCCCAGTCACGTCCTCAGCACACCCTCACGTGGGCTGCACACTGATGGCTCCCACCACGACTCACGTGCTGGTTTCTTCCCCATTATGGCCTCATCTGCTGAAGGGGCAGTGGACTGTCCCCTTTGGCAGTTCAGGATGGCCCCAGAAGGCCGCCCCAGAGGTCCAGTCCTGTGGTATGAGACGTGGTGAGTCTGGGTCCTCTGACCAGCCTGGCCATGCAGGCTGGGGCCCGTGGCAGGCCTGTCCTCATGTCTTTAATAAAAAGCCACTGCTCGGGGCCCTCAGTCACAGCAGGCTCTTTGGTAGTGACAGTTTTCTCTGTTCCAGGGTCGGGCTGGGAGTGACGGAGCCAGAGGAATGCCTGGACAAACTGGCCCCAAGGTAGGCTGCTGCGTGCCCTCGGGTGCCCCAGTCCCCTCACCCCTGTGGTCACACTGATGATGCCACCAAGACACTGGTTATGTGTCAGCTGTGGTTCTGATGACAAGTGACACTCACTTGGCATCTGACGTGAAGACAGGCGGGACTCTGTGCATTTATTTCACAAACAAGTGTGATCGTCACAGTCCGTTTTCTTGGAGGGGTGGTTGCTCCTTTCCAGTGGGTGGTGCCCCGGGCCGGGCTGGGACCAACTGTGAGACTGTTCCTGGAGGTGCAGGGGCGAGTCCGTGTCAGGGTGGGAGATCTCATCCAGGCAGGGGCTGTCTGTGCTCTGGGGTTGGCCCGCAGCCAATGCAGGAGCCGGCGGTGGGCGCTGACAAGCGCTGCGCCAAGTGCTCATCCCCTGGGCCACGGCTGTGCCTGGATGTGTCCACCGGCTGTCCACGACGTTGGTGTGTGGCACCTTCTCCACAGCCCCCTCTTCACAGCCCCTGGAAGCACATGTCCAGGGCCACAGGAGGTGCCTGAGTTATAACTGACGAGTTCATAATGGGGACAATAGCCTTGTATAGAAGGGGAGAGAGAGACTGTGTCACGAGCAAATGCCAGGGTCCACGATCGCTGGTCTCCTGCGAACTGGGGACCTGGGGTGCTGGATGGAGAAGACGGTGTTGCTGGATCTGTCCCAGTGTACTGTGTCTTCTTTCAACGCTAAAATGACTGAAAACCCAAAGTATCCTGCCCTGGCTATCACCCTACATGATCTGCAACACCTGGTCTGAGGCAGGACTCTGTTCCTGTGGCCAGAGAGCCAGGTGACCAGGGCCAGTCAGCGGAAGAGCATGAGCACCTTCTGTGCAGCAAGCAGCCCTCTGGGCTCTGGGTCACCGTGCTGGGCAGACAGACGGGGTCTCTGTGTCTGTGCACACGGAGGCTGCAGCAGCTGTCCGGAATACTGCAAGACTGTCCATGAGGCCCGGGGCCTGGTTCATGGGGACAAAAGCCACTTGTCCCTTTGCAGCCTGTGTTAGTGTTTAAGGGAGAGGAGGTTGGTTGTGGTGGGAGGGCTGGCCAGTGGCCACCAAGGCTCTAGGGCCCAAGGTACATAGATGCTGTATGAAGCATGGGCCCAGGAAGGGCGGCCGTCCCTGCTTCTGTGTTTGTACAGCATTCATTGTCTGAAGTGGCCTTTCTGTGTTCCTTGCAGGGTGACCGTGGTTTTGATGGCCTGGCTGGGTTGCCAGGTGAGAAGGGACAGAGGGTAAGTACTTTCTCAGGAAGAGAAACGGGCTGTGCAGTGGAGGGGTTTCTCGAGAGGCCCCCTCCATCCAGATTTCTTATATGGGGTCAGATCCCTCCCTTCCAAAATGGTCCACACCCGAACCTCATGGGGCTCAGCGAATGCAGATGAACCCCAAGAGGATGTCTGTTAGTCCAAAGAAATCGGATTTCTCATCTGCAGCTTGTGGTGAGTGAGCCAGATGGGCCCACTCACTGCAGGGGCATGAAAAGGCATGGGGAAAGGGCCCTTCCCTTTGGAAATCCACCCCGTGTGTTCTGGGATCTTGTCACAGGGCGGGAGATGCAATAAGCTGCTGTTGCACCATGAAAGTGGTGGTCCTGGAGGCTTAGAGCTGGTCTCCAGTGGCTGTTCCTGTTAAGGAACAGTGAGGGTAAGGCCACACGTGGCCGCCCATCCAGGCTTTCTTACCCCATTGGATGCGGTACGGGGGCCTCTGCAGCTTGGTGCAGGTTTTCTCTCTTACCGTCTTCCTTTTAGAGTAGATTTCTCTGATGCCTCTTTTATATTTTAGTACACTGAGGACAGACAAGCACATATGTACATGCATACAAACTCACACAGAGGTTTGTTGATTTTTGCCAGTAACAATTATATATTATATTCCACAATACACTGAAAAGTGGCTGTTGCAATTTATCCAAAGTGCTGCATCTGTCTTCTCCAACAATGGAGTGAGAACTGCACAGCCATGAGGGCAGTCCCTGTCTGACTGATGAGCACATATTGAGCACCGACTGTGTATGAGTTCTGCAGCCGTTAGCTGGTGGCTGTTCCCATGGGTGTGAAGGTGGGGCTGCAGAGAATTCAGGCTGAGGCTAACTCGGACCTGGCTCTGTGTGTGTGTCTATGACCCTATGCAGTCCGCTGGGTGCCCTGTCTAGCAACCCTCCTGCTGTTGGGCCATCCAGGTGAGACTCAGGTGAGTCTCCACAACCAGCCTCAGCCTGGCCCTCAGCCTACCGCATATTCCAAAGACTCTCCTGCAAACCGGAAGACTAATCTGAGGACTTGGAAGTCTCACTATCAGAATTAGAGAAACACAAAGAGGAAACCGGGTGGCCTGCTCAGGAGAGGCTAACGCTGGCCCTGTTCACCTCCTAGGGTGACCCTGGTCCTTCTGGCCCCCCTGGCCCTCCGGGAGATGATGGAGAAAGGGTAGGTATCCCAGCGTCCCTGCAGCTGCATCTGCCTGCCCTGCTCCTCAGTGAGTTTGGAGAAAGGCCTATGCCAGTGGGGCTGGCCGGCTGCTGGGGAGGGCGGGATGGGAGAAGGAAGAGAATTCTGAGCGGGAAAGTGACCTCGTGTGGAGAGGCAGCTGCTATGTGTGTGAGATAATGCTGGTCCCAGGCCTTTTCACTGGCCTTGTTCCTCCTGCCAGTGGGTGGCGGCACTGGTGGAGCAGATCACCTCTCACGGGTCTCAGAAAGGGCACCTCTAACTGCAGGTGGCAGGCACGCTAGACTCCTGGGAGATTTCACTGAGCTCAGTGTTTCTGTTTATCTCACCTAGCTGGGGAGTCGGGTGGAGGTGCCCAGGGGCCAAGAGCAGGGATTTGGGGGAACAGAGTAGGGTGGTGGGATTAACTCTCATGCTGAAGAGGTAGAGGGGGCAGGTGACCATACCGTTTGAATGACACAAGAGGGGAGCTGTTCTCTGTGGGAGCTCAGGGCCCAGGGCGTGTGCACCTGCAGCTCTTGGGATCTGCGCTCATGTCCTCCTGGGGCTGGAGGCTGAGCGCCATGTCTAGGCCACAGCACAGGGGGACTGTGGCACGGGCCACACCAGCTCCTCCCTCCATGCACCCCGAGCACTCAGACAGTGTTTGTGGGGTTTTAGGGAAAAGGTTTAAGGAGCCCTGGGGAAGCCCTGGAAGGGGAGTGGTACTTCTGTTTGAGCAGCTTTCAGGCCTCAGCACAGTCTGCTGTGAAATGAGGAAGGACCCAGGGACCTGTCTGGATGTCTGTGCTTCTTGATTCAGAGGAAACATGTGTGCACGGGTGTGTGCAACTATGTGCCTGTGGGTGACTGTGTGTGACTGTGCCTGTGTGTGACTATGTGTGTGACTGTGTCTGGGTGTGACTTTGTGTGTGACTGTGTCTGGGTGTGACTGTGTGTGACTGTGTGCATGACTGTGCCTGTGTGTGAATGTGTGCCTGTGTCTGGGTGTGACTTTGTGTGTGACTGTGTGCCTGTGTGTGACTGTGTGTGTGTAGGTATGGTCATGTATGCATGTGGGTGTCCAGGGTGACTGTGTGTGTGACTGTGTGCCTGTGTGTGAATGTGTGCCTGTGTGCCTGTGTGTGACTATGTGTGTGCCTGTGTGACTGTGAGATTGTGTGCCTGTGTGACAGTGTATGATTGTGTGTGTGACTGCCTGTGTGTGTCTGTGTGCCTGTGTGTGATTGTGTGTGTGACTGTGTTCCTGTGTGTGATTGTGTGTGTGATTTTGCGCATGTGTATGTCTGTGTGCCTCTGTGATTTTGTGTGTGACTGTGTGCCTGTGTGTGATTGTGTGTTTTTGCGCATGTGTATGTCTATGTGCCTGTGTGATTGTGTGCCTGTGCGTGATTGTGCATGTGACTGTGTGCCTGTGTGTGATTGTATGTGACTGTGTGCCTGTCTGTGATTTTGTGCACGTGTATGTCTATGTGCCTGTGTGACTGTGTGACTGTGTGATTGTGTGCCTGTGTATGATTGTGTGTGTGTCTGTGTGCCTATGCGTGATTGTGTGTGTGCCTGTGTGTGATTATGTGTGACTATGTGTGCCTGTATGTGCCTGTGATTGTGTGTGACTGTATATGTGACCCTGTGTGTGACTGTGTGCCTGTGTGTGATTTTGTGCATGTGTATGTCTGTGTGCCTGTGTGTGATTGTGTGTGTGACTGTGTGGCTGTGTGTGATTGTGTGTGACTATGTGTGACTGTATGCCTGTGTATGTCTGTGTACACATGTGTGAATGTATGCTGTGAGTAACTATGCCTGTGTGCATATATGTGACTGCATGTGTATGAATGTGTGTGACTATGTGCATGTGTGTCCCTGCATGTATACATGTAGGCATGTACGTTCTGGTATGCGTGCATGTAGGCATGGCTATATGTGTGTTGGCACGTGGGAGGCATGTGTGTCCCTGTGTGCATACGTGTAGTCATGGTCTTATGCATGTTGGCACATGGGATGCAGGTGTTTCCCAGTGTGTGTACATGTAGGCATGTTTGTATGTGTCTTGGCACATGGGATGCAGGTGTGTCGCGGGGTGTGTACATGTAGGCATGGTTGTATGCATTTTGGTGCATGGGATGTGTGTGCCTGTGTGCGTGTGTGTAGGTATGGTCATGTATGCATGTGGGTGTCCAGGGTGCATGTGTGTGTGCATGACTGCGTATGACCACAGGCATCGGGTGTATGTGTGGGGTGTGCACCCACATGCAGGCAGGCTGTGTGGGAGCACACGTACTTGCACTTGCGGGAAGGTGGGAGGGAGCCGTGTCATGTTAAACAGCCACAGTGTGCTTGTGAGGGGCCCGTGGTGTAAGCTGGTGGAATCTGGGAGCACCTTTCTAGAGCCAGAAGGAAAGGGCTCTTTTTGGTGTGCTCGACACACCTGTGGCTTCCTGGAGGAAGACCTGTGGCTTCCTGGAGGTGGCCCAGGGATCTTGGCTCTCCCCTTGTGTGCCCACTTGAGTATATTTCGTTCATGAAGTGAACCAATGCCTTTGAATTAGACAGTCTCTCTGCCCAGCTTTTGTTTGGGAGTGGGGGTTTGTGAGTTCCCGAATGGGCATCTCAGCCCCAGGCCCGGCCTGTCACCCCACGTCTACCCACTTGACAGCTCCCAGGAGCTCCTGATGGCACAGAGCCTGATAAATCCAGCAAATGCAGGCATAGCCCCAGGCCAAAGACACCTTCTCCACTGATGTAGGAAAACGGTCTCACTGTGTCTCAGCTTTATGGCTTATCCCTAAAATCCTGCCTTTTTTTCCTCCATAGGGTGATGATGGCGAAGTTGGGCCCAGAGGACTGCCTGGGGAGCCTGTAAGTCCACTGCCTGGGTAGTGGGAGTGTGGATAGTCAGCCAGGTGACAGGCAGAGGGGCTCGGCCTTGTGGTCAGACAAATCTGGGTATTTCCCAGGGGAAGAAGAGAGGGGACAATTGGTAGGCTGGCCCAGGAGCTGCTTTGCACTTCTCCTGTGGGAGGACATGGGGGCCTTGAGGGACGCAGTGGGGCCCGGGCAGTCAAAGAGCCTGAATCTGTCAGGGTTTGCGCCAGCGCTGTCCTGTGCTGTCCCAAAACGGGTCCCTCCAGCACAGGCCCCGCCTCGGCACTGAGGAGCGCTTTACCCTAGGCTGACTCATACGTAGGCCCAAAGCAAATTTCCTCGATGATGAAAGGGACATTAATTACTTTCCACTCACTGTTGCTTTAAATGATCTCTTTTTTCATTACCCGAGTCTGCGCAGCTGTGTGCGTCTGGCGAGGCTAATTGATGAGAAATAAGGCAAATGCGGCATCGAAGAGGGCAGGGGTTGGCATCTGTAGATTCATTTGGGACTAAATTATACCCTCGATGTCTGATTAGCTGCTGAGGAGAATTCAGCACCGCTCTCTCCTTCCCATGTGTCTAAGTGATACCTTCTGGGTTATTAGCTTCTAAGAAACATTTATGTGACTAGGCATTAAAATAACGAACGAAACATTTAAGAGGCAATGGACATGACAAGGATTCTCTTCTACTGTGTCTGAAAAGGTTCTGTCAAAATTAAGGGCACTTGATGTCCATGCTCTTGCTCACAGGCTGGTTAATTCCTCGCCGGCAGGGTGGTGGATTGTCACAGGGAGCGGCCCCCTGGCCTGCCCGCCTCATAAATTCTGTCACCGTGCTGGGAGCAGCGGTGCCTCTGGGCTGTGCCACCTGCAGGGCATGGGTCTCTTCTCACAGGACCCCCCGTGGCTGCAGGAGGGAGGGAGGCTTAGCTGCTGGGCAGGGTAGCCGTCCAGAAAAGATCTGAGCCCCACGCTTGCTCTCCAGCCTCCAGGCAGGGGCTCCCATCAGAGACCTAGTTTCTCCCACCTCCCCTCCCTATAGCCTGGCCCCTCTGATATCAGAGTCATTGCTGAGAGGGATTCCAGAGGAGGCTGGGAACGAGTTGGACAAAAGTGCTCCAGGCAGTGGGGTATAATTGTACTACACTTCTGCAGGAAGAGCTGTGGGCTCGCCTGCCCTGAGTAGTTATCGGCAGTGGGAGATTCGCTGGGGGTGCCGCCTGATACCCTGAGCACCCTTCAGCTCCAGGCACCCAGCCCTAGTTCCCAGTGCCCACGGGGGTGGAGATGTGAGGTGGAGCAGGTTGAGAGGGCGTCTTGATTCACTTCTGGGAGACCCGGAGTCACCCAGTGAGGCTCTGGGAAGAGCTGGGGCTGGTAAGGCCCAAAGTCTGCCTGAGACAGAGAGGAAGGCCAGGTTCCTGGCTGAGCTGAAACTTTCTTTGTTTTTTCCTCTTGCAGGGCCCGCGTGGTCTGCTTGGGCCTAAGGGGCCCCCAGGCCCTCCCGGACCTCCTGTAAGTCCTGCCGCCTCTTTGCATGTCCATCCTCCCCAGGACCCTTGAGACCCCATTGCCCAGCAGGTGGCCCACGCGGGCATCAGGGCAGCAAATGTGCACTGACCACTCTGCGCAGCAGGTCTTTAATGCTCGTGGGCAAAAGGAAGGATCCCCACAGGTGTGGGTGTGCCGGCAGAGCCTGAGGTTCCCGGGCTTTACCGTTCCCCTCACACTGGCCGCTGTCCTTCCTGACACATGAGTGCGGTTTGGGTTATAAGCAGAATCCTAGGATGCCACATTTCCTCCCTGCTTGAAAGAACTTTCAGGAGCTTCTGCAAAAATTCTGGAAGGGGGCAAAAGCCCTGGGTTCCAGGGGGACTCTGCCCTGGTGGGTGGCCTCCCTAGGACAGGGCCTGTCCCTCCACCCTTCTCAACCCCTCTGACCTGCTTATCTAGAACTCCAGTCCTGCCCCCTGGGATGCTGGGGCCTGGCAGCTCTGCAGACCCTTACGGAAGGGCTAGTGGGCTAATCAGTGGACCTTCTAGGGAAGAGATTTAGGATCAAGTTGTTCCCTTCCCCAGAGACTGTGCTGACCTCTGCTGCGCTGTGGGGCTGGCATCAGAGCCTGGTTGGGTGGGACTTTGCTTTCGGTTGTTAATTCTTCTGTATTCAGTGTGTGTTTTTTTTCTTACTAACTCTGATGCAGGGTGTCACGGGTATGGATGGCCAACCAGGCCCCAAAGGAAATGTGGTAAGTGCCTGGGACCCAGTCTGTCATGGTGACTTTCCCTGGCACACAGCTTGCCGGGTAGGCAGGACTGTTGCCGTCCAGGATGCTGGGAAGGTGAAGAGGAGGGTACAGGCACACGGCAGCCGCGCTCACCCTCAGCGGCAGAGCAGTGCACTAGAAGCCAGGCATCCTGTCCGGCCCATCCAGCACTAGGGCTGGTCAGCAGAGCATGTCAGGTGTTGACACCCCCAGGAGATCCATCTCCTCCTGCACAGTCCTGTCTCATTCAGGGGCCCAGGAGACTTTAGCATGACAGGATGATTTGGGACTTTTCCGCCAAATAAAATCTTCCTAGTTTGTTCCTTTCCTGCGTTCCTTCTGGATGGGTGTCCGGGTGTATCTCGTAAGCAAATCACTGCCCACTGTCAGCATCGATGCCGACAGTCTCAGGGTGCTGAGTCCCGGCTCCACTCTGCAGCAGGACCCACCCACCATTCTCTCCCCGTTGCCCCCATGTGTCTGTCCCTGCAGCTGGCCCCAGGCACTCATAAGCAGTTAGAGAGGAGGGGCAACCAGGACTGGGGTGGCGATGAGGCCCCCAGCCTGGGGATATAGTGCCCAGAGCCCACCTCAGTACCTTTGCTTTGGCCTCTTGTCTCTTGCAGGGTCCTCAGGGAGAGCCTGGCCCCCCAGGACAGCAGGGTAACCCAGGTGCCCAGGTAAGTGAGCCTGGGAGAGGTGGCCCTGGCATTGGGAGGTGGGGATCTCCAGCCCACTTCCCTGGGCTGAGCACACAGGGCTCCGCCTTCACCTTGCCTGGAGTAAAATGAAACCCAGGCTAGTGCCTGGATGAGGGATACTTGGCGGGAACCTGGGTGGATGGCAGGGAGGGCCGTGAGTCAGGAAGCCCCTCATTCTCTTCTTTCCCACCGTAGGGTCTTCCAGGCCCCCAAGGAGCAATCGGTCCTCCAGGAGAAAAGGTAGGTGGGCCTGGGCTGCACGGTAGTGCAGGTGCACTTCAGCCGGGGAGGACCTTGGTTGCTGCTGGCTCACAGCATGTGCCTGGGCGTCACCCAGGGGCTCTGAAGCCCGAGTCCTAGGAACTGAGGGACAGGCATGAGCAAGATCTTGGGGTTTTATTCCACAGTGATTCTTAGATTTATTTGTTCTTTCATTCTCTAGTATGTATGGAGGTTGCCAGATTTAACAAGAGAAAATAAGGCAGGACACCCAGTTACAGTCGACCTATTTTTTAAATCTGAAATAAAAAGTTAACCGGGCATCTTGGTTTGTTGCTGTTGTTGCTTTTAGTTTTGTTTTGCTAAATCTGGCAACCCTAAGTATATCTCCAGCACCTGCCATGTCCTGAGCCCTGGGGTGACAGCTTGTGCCTTAGGCACCAGGCCGTCCGGATATCACGAGCGCCTCTAGGGCTGACCCTGGTCATGGGAATGCAGAGGGCTGGGAGGCTGCCAGCTTGGGACCCTCAGCTTCCAAAGGGATGCTGCATGCCCTAGGCTGGACCACTGTGCCAGGTTCCGGGGGGCGTTTGTGTGAATGGACCTTGGAGGGCTGAGCCCGGGGAGGGAGGCATAAGGAAAGCGTAGCAACGTGAGGGGCAGAGAAGGCCTTTGGGAAAGGCGAGGAGAGAAGGGCGAAATGCTTGGCGGGGTGATTTTGTTCCTATAGTGAAACTCAAAGGCTCCGGCAAAACCAAGAGGGACAAGCCCCTTCTCCGTGGGGGCTGCGGGTGGCTGGTGCTTCCCGTTAGTGGAGTGGAGCACGTCTGACCGTACTTCCTAATGTGTTCTTGGGACAGAAATGTTGAAATGTGACATTGGGGACGTAGAGAGAGGTTGGGCAAGCCCAAGTGTCTCCTAACAGAGTCTGGTTTGTTCTAGGGTCCCTTGGGTAAACCAGGCCTTCCAGGAATGCCCGGTGCCGACGGACCCCCGGTGAGTAGCCCGGCCCCGTCTGCACACTTACGACAGGGCTGTGGACCCAGGCTCTCGGAGACACCGGACATCACTGGCTCTCTTTGGGCTCTGTTTTGAAGACCCATCTAGTTTGGAGCCTGACTGCTCATGGGTTTTGGCCATGCTTTGCACTGTGTGTTTTCACCAAAGAGTGGAGTGTTAGTTACTTACTGGGGTGCTGTCTAATTACCAGAACTCAGCCTTGAGTTCTGAGCGATGAGTAGGGCCCGGCTGGGCACTGAGCCCTCGCGTGCGTCCCCAGTGCTGGAAGCGAAGCAGGGTGGGCCGTGTGTATTTTTAGCATTCACGCACTGAGAAGGGAGAGCGGTGAGCAAACGCATTTGCGATGTGTGAGTGCACAGCTGTGGAGCTAAATTAGATTCTGCCTGGAAATAGCGAGTTAGTGACAAGTCCAATCTGTAGCCAAGCTGTGTGGAGGGGGTGGTGCGGGGAAGTGGAAGATGCTCAGGACACGTGTGTGCAAGTGTGTGTGTGCCTGAGTGTGAGCCTATACCCACCACCCTCTCTGTTAGTTGCTGCCGCTGTTATTTTTTTTTTGGGGGGGGCGGTTATTTAGTTGATGCTGAAAAAGAGCCTATTTTAGAACACAAGATTTGCTAAATGAATTATTTAAAACACAGCATATTTTATGGTTTTAATAAGGCCATTAAAAACTAAACGAGAAAGTTAAATATGTTGACAATTAATTGGTGGCTGCTTACCGCACGCCATTCCTGTGGCTGAGAATATTTGGTCCAGTGAATTGCAAATCACAAACCACTTTCCTTGATGGGAACAAGCAGCCTGTGGTCATTCCCGTCACCATGTGGACCTCTTTGGGGACCTGCAGTCACCTGGCCACACGTGCACAAGAGATTCATCTTTTCCAATGGGTCCTTTGTGTCCTTTGATGTACATTTGTATTTAATTGCATTTTCTAATTATAAAAATAGCACATCTTGTTATACAAAATTAGGAAAATAAATAAAATGACAACCAAGTGGAAACCACCCCATCTGGTCCCGTGGGTGGAGCCAGTGGGGACAGGGTGACATGTGTCCCTCCTGCCACTCTTCCCGCTCCTTTCCTCAGTGTGTGACGCTGATGGCCAGGCCTGACACCCTGAGGGACAGCTGAGCCTGGGTGTGGGGCAGGCTGCATCCCATTTCCTTGCTAGACTTGTTGTCTGTGGGCCCGCGACTGACCTGACTGTTCTTTCCTGGAATCCCCCTCCCCACATTGAAACCAGCAATGATTTGGGGTCCCCAGTTTCCTTTCCTACTTAGTGGAAACAAAGAATGGAGAGTGCTTTTGAGGTACCTCGCCTTGCCCTTCATGGACTCCCTGTCCATCTTCCCCAACCTGCACTCACACCTTTGGAAAGTGGGCGTATTTGAGTCTAGCTGAGCCAGCTCATGCTTGGAGGTCCTTCAAACAAAAGGGAAAAATCAGTCAGCTCAGCTACCCAGATCCAGTAGTCCTGTGTGAATCTAGAAGGAAAAAAAAATTATTTAAAGAAAATCTTTGGAAAGGCAGGACGGTAGGGATTTGTTTTTTCTTGTATTGGTTTGGTTTTGGTTTTGAAGAAAGGAAGATTGATTTAAACCCCATCAAGAAGGATTAGGTGTTTTGAAGCAGCAAAGCAGACCCAACACACTGAAATAGATTGTTAAATAATTCCTGATGGCACACTGCAGGGACGTGATAAAATGAATTATGGTTCAATGGAATATTATGGAGCCAGCAACAATTAAATTGCAGCAAATATTCTGTGACATGAGAAAATGCTCACAGTATAATATTAAATTAGCCACTGTCACTCTGCGTGCTGAGCTTATGAAGGACTTTAATCTCCTCTCCACTTGCCTAATTGCTTCCAATGAACATATATTACTTTTTTAATCAGGGAAATATCTAATACAAATAATTTAAGCTTTATTATTTTTCCATTATAAAAGTAACACTCATTACAGAATATTGGAAAATGCAAACAAGTAGAAAGAAAGAGGGAACAGGGCCTGGCCTTTCAGCGCGGAAAGATCAATCACTCGTGTTATTTTCTTCTGTTTCCTTTCAGTCTTTTTCTGTTGAAACATTTTTACTGAGCAAATTTTGTGCCTCCCCCCCAGCCCCAGTTACTCTCAGTCTATAAATACAACTTGAAGTATATCTGAAGAAATTTGACCTCAGCACAGCCGCTGGTGTTTGCCGGCCATTTGCAGTGGGGGCGTGTGTGAGCGCTTTGTGGGTACTTGGGGTCAGTCTGCGCAGCAGCCCTGCTACAGGCGGTGTCACTAGCCCCTGACTGAGGAAGCGTCACGTGATGAGGTCAGCTGGCCTCCCTGAGTGACTGAGGTTTGGGGTGTGCCTCACAGTGCATCATTCTGGAACCTAGCACTCAGCCACCCACGGATGCCCCCCTCCAAGTTGCTTAACACAAAAGTGGCTGTGGTTGGTGGAACTGTGATAAAAGCCCACAAAGAACCCCTCCCTGCCACTATGAGGTGCTGGTGCTGCGGGAAGGCCATGTGTGTCCCCTCTGGACAGGAGATCAAGTGTGTCCCTAGCAGAGCCTGAATTTCCTCAAAGACTCCCCAGGCCACAGGCTCCCCAAAAAGAACCTTTTGCACCCTGACTCGCTTTGTCATCATGACAGGCTATTTGCAAAGGCATCAAGTCCAATTGCACAACTAATAAACATGTAAAAACCACACTCGAGGCTAGGCAAGGTGGCCCATGCCTGTAATCCCAGCACTTTGGGAAGCTGAGGTGGAAGATTGCTTGAGCCTAGGAGTTCTAGATCAGCCCAGGCATGTAGAGAGACCCCATATCTACAAAACCCCAAAAAAGATCAGCTGGACATGGTGGTGCATTCCTACGGTCCTAGCTACTCCAGAGGATCACATGAGCCCAGGAGTTCAAGGCTGTAGGGACTGAACTATGACTATGCCTCTTCCCTCCAGCCTGGGTGACAGAGTGGAATACCCAGTTTCTAAAAAGCCACACACATATCATTTATTGAGAGCTGTGTCTGGGGTCTCCTTAAACCTGCCCTGTCTGGAAACAGAGTCTCAGAGCTTTAGGGTGCTCAAGTTGAAGGGCGTCTCATCCAGGTCCACAGTCATGAGGTAGGTGGGGGATGTAGGGGAGTCAGACCGTGCCCAGCCAGCCGCTCACCAAACCACACGGCCTCTCTGTTGGGATCCTCGTGGTGGGCCTGTGTCCCCATGTGGTGAACACTGGTCCTTCTACTTTTATCACTATGGGAAGTCAGAGAAACTCGCATCCCTGGGAATGGGATTGGTCTAGGCTCAGGGGAGGGGCATAACCAGGGCACACTTGGGAATGTGCTGGGGCCCTCAGCCAGGTGATGGGCTTTGCCTTCTTCTGGCCGTGTGCTGTGGTGCTGTGGGGGGAGCAGAAGACGACAGAGGCTACTTTCTTGGGCGGCCGATATCTGACTGAGGCCTTTTCTTTTGTGACAGGGGCACCCTGGCAAAGAAGGCCCTCCGGGAGAGAAAGGCGGTCAGGTGGGTACTCGCCACGCCCTGCCCTCCCCTCTCCTCTCAGCGTCCTGGGCAGGTGGGCCTTGGGGCTCGAGGCTCAGTCTCCACCCCAGGATACTCCAGCCTCAGCCCATGCTCAGGGGTCTCTTCCAAGGATACCCAGACTTTCCCTCCCAGGAAGCAGGGTCCCTATCACTGCCCATGAGGTGCCCCCCGTCTGGGTCAGTGTACCCCTCCCAGGGCAGAGTCTCTGGGAACAGCAGGGCCTGTGGCCAGTCCCACTTCCCCAAGCTGCTGAAGTGCCTCGCAGCCTTTAAGACCTGGAGAGGCCTGAATGACCCTTCCCCCTGCCTCCCTCCCTCTTTCCCCCCCTCCCCTGGAAGTCACAGTGGCCAGTGGGGCAAACCTCCCTGCAGCTTCCCTCTCCCATAGGAGATACTTGCCTCATTGCGAGTGGGTGGTGTATCATGGGTCTGGATGGACCCCCGAGTCCTGGCAGGCTCTGTAGATGGCAGCGCCCTCACTTTCCTACAGCCCCCTGGCTAGAGGGCCTCCTGGTGGCCCATCCAGCTCTTTCATCCTGAGCCCAGGATGCATGGGTTTCATGCACTGCTCATGGCAAAGGCCCACCTATGCCTCTCTCGTGTGACCAGACTGGTACAGGCTCCCGCCCTGCAGACTGCTGCTCCCCTGGGCATTCACGGACTCAAGGGGCAAGAATGACTCAGGGACCCAGGCCATGTCCTCCTGGGTCCCGACCTAGGCAGCCTGCCCAAGCCCACAAGGGGCTGGCCAATCTGAGCACTGTCCCCTAGGCATTGCCATGCAGGGCCAGTGCTGGGTCAGATGCATCCACTCCCCGGGCACAGCCTCTGGCCCTCCATCAGAGATGGATGCGTACTGGGGCCGCCTGGGATTGTGCTGACCAGCTGTCGGGGCCTGGAGCCCACACTCGCCCCCCGAACACCTGCCATTCTGGGAACTGGCTTTCCAAACTGAACAAGTGCCATTCCCCCGGAACTTACCGGGCTCAGTTTCACTGTGTGCCAGGAAGACGGGGCCCTGCCTCACAGAGCCAATCCTCTCCGAGGCTAATGGCTGTCATCACAGTCACTGTGAGGAGAGGGCCTGAGAAGGTGTGGTGGGGGTTGTCCAGCGCATAGGTCTCCTGGGAATGACGCCCCACCAGGAGGCATGGTGTCCCACCCCAGGGAGCTCTGGGTGGTCATCGGCAAGGCTCTCTGACTATTAGAGGACATCCTGCTCCAGACACCCAGCCCTTGTCCCCTTCTTCCAGCCAGAGGCTCTCCTGTCTTGCTGCAGGGGCCCTGGGCTCGGCGTGCGTTTCTTCAAGGGCGGCTCTGCCTCCCAGAGCAGCAAAGCCAGCCTTTCACCCTGGCACGCCCTTTAGTTCCTGGGCTGCTGGCATGACCCAGGGGCTCAACTGGCCTCAGGTGTCCCCACTTATCATGGACACAGCCTACTGTTCCAGCTTAGGGCAGGGCCTACGGGGCAGGCACAGGTGCCTCTGGCACCTCCCACAGGAGCCTGGTGGAGGGCTCACCAGGGATGCTGCCTTTGCTTACAGGGGGAGGGATTTGGCTGGGGGAGGCTACCTTCCGCCTCATGCTGGAAGGACCAGGGCACCCCATCTGACATGCAGCTGATGGTCTTTTTCTTCTCATTTTAGGGTCCTCCTGGCCCCCAGGGTCCCATTGGTTACCCAGGTCCTCGAGGAGTCAAGGTGAGAGAAATGGGCGCAGGTCTCCCCAAGAGCACGGCAGTTCCTCTGTGGTTAAACCTCCCTCCAGCCCAGGCGGGAGTGACCTGGCCCTCCCAGTCTTGAGTGGGGACACTGGGTCCTGGGGCAGTGGGCCTTAGCAGGGGAGGGCTGATTGGGAGCGAGGACAGTCTCCAGCCAGTCCGTCACAAAGCTGCCGGCACGCCTGTGCCCGTCTGTCAGATTGGGGACGTCCTTTGGGCCTGACGCCTTTCAGTGTGTCCATCTGTCAGGCTCCTGCTCTCCTCTGCACAGACAGCAGCCCTGGCCTCTTTCCTGGGGAAGCTCGGAAATATTTCTTCTGAGCCACTGGCACATTCAGAGTAAAGAAGAGAGTCTGACCCCATTGATAGCCACTGGGCGGGCCAGCGTGTTGCACAATGGGGTTCATGGGAGGTGTCCATTCACAGCCGGTTTCTGCCATTCTGGCTCTTCTTAGAACTATGTTACACGGGGCGCAGAGCTCCTGGGCAGGGTCCAGCACACAGGCCCTGGCCATGTCTGCTCTGAGCGGCTCCCCGGACACCTCAGCACGTGTGTACGCAGAGGGCTGCGCCCCTAAGGACGTGTGCACATAAGCTCTTCTCTGTGAGCAGTGACGCTGCGGAGAAGCTGCATACGGAAGTTCATGATGATTCTTTCTGTCAAAATTATTTTAATGGCGTGTGAGGGAAATATATACACTACATATCTGCACTGATTTAGCTGGAGGGATTTGCATAAAGACGCTGCTAAGCCCCCTGCCCGCATCCGCACAGCCCCAGGTGCATCGTCACGCTTGCCAAGCTTCCCTGAACATCCCAAGTGCGTGGGGGAGGGAGAAGCCAAGACCTCAGTTTTCAGTGATTTGCCCCAGATTACACTAAAATTGACACTGCAGTCAGGAGGAACTCAAGCTGGATTTACTGATTCCTAATTAAGTGCCTGAGCCTTGTCCCTGGGTGGCCCTAACTTCCTTTTCCTAGAAATCAGGATGTTTCAAGTTCAGGATCTACTGAGAAGAGACCTCCCAATGGGTGGGGGGCCTGGAGCCTGTCAGGTTTCTCCCTAAAGCATTTTTCACCAGCAAAACACCCAGTGAATTTTATAAGGGTTATAATTTAGCAGAAATGCTGATTATGTGAGTTCGATGCATGTGTAGCTTATAAATTCTTCTCGCGTAGCAAAGTCTTTGCCAGCTCCCATACATGGCTAATGGCATAATGCTGCTTCTGCGAGCTAAAAAGGTGTTTGCTTTAAAATGTTTATGGAGAATGCTCTTATCTTGTCTATCTGATTGAAATTCATTCACGACATGAGCAATCCAGTTAGACTTGGAAGCAGAGGGTGGAAGGAAACCCAGGTTTGGAACAGTTTTGGCTGGGAAAATAGATGCTGGTACTCCTGTGAGTTACACAGCGTGAGTGGCTTCAGCCACCTCATGAGCCTTGGCCCAAATGACAGTGATGGTGGCAGCAGGTGTTCACTGAACTGTCACCATTACAGATCGTCCCTGGTAAGAGATATCTAGTTACTTTCCACCAAAGCTCTACTCTCTTCCTGAGAAAGGATTTTGTCTTTGTTCAGGCTGATTTCACAAAAATACCACAAACTGGGTAGATTATAAACAATGGAAAATTATTTCTTGCAGTTCTAGAGGCTGGGAAGTCCACGATCAAGGTGCTGGCAGAGCCGGTGTCTGGTGAGGGCTGCTTGCCAGTTCCTAGGCAGCTCTTCACATAGCAGGAGGGGAAAAAAGCACCTTTGGGCCTCAAATAAGGGCACTAATCATGCTCATGAAGGCCCCACCCTCATGACCTAGGCACCTCCTAAGGCCCTACTTCTTAATATGTTGCATTGGTTATTAGGTCTCACCATATAAATTTGGGGGGACATGACACTCATAGCATAGCATAGTGTTCCTTTGGTTTCACTTAAACTTTAACTTTCCTTTGGGCTTCCTTCTGCCCTTGCCCTTCTGAAGGGCTTGACTATCAGCAAAATCAAACCACCCTCTAGGAGCCCACAGCTGTTGTGAATTCCTTCCCAGGCCCAGGCAAAAACCCTGCCACTCTCTGGGCTGTCCCCACATCTGCCCCCTGCTATTCTGAGGCTCATATAAAAGGAAAGGTATCTGTGGCTGCCTTGCTCCCCTTGCTAACGGCGCCCCACTGCTGCTGTAAGGATGCCCGGCCCAGCCAGTCTCAATAGAGGTCAGTTCCTGTGTGACTGCGGAGATTCACTGTCATCTAGGGTACAGAAGCCAGGGGTGCTGCTGAACCTCCACAATGCATGTGACAACCCCGCATGGCAAGGAATTACCTGGCCCAAAGTTCAGCAGTTCTGCCGCTGGGAAACCCCATTCTTGTGTAGTTGGTCCCAGTCCTCTGGAATGGATCATAAGGCCTGGGAGGCCCACCTAGCCAGAGGGAAGAGAGTGGTGCCAGATACCCCCACACCACACCAGGGCATTTAGCACGACTGGAAAGATGTGCCAACTGCACAGACCCTGCCACTGGCTCCCACTGGACAGGGGAGCGAGGGCTAGACAGTGCCGGACACTGAGGAGCTAGTGTCCCTGAGCAGGTTAAACCTGGGTCCCCGCGTTGGTTGCATCCTTTTTGTATTCACCACTACACCTGTGATTTTTATATGAGCTTCAGAGGAAATAAGTGGAATCTAAAATTACTATCTTATTTAACAAGTGTGGAGAGAATTCAAAACTGCCTTAAAAAGGAAAATACGTCCTCCTGTGCGGGGTTCTAGTGCTATTTTGAAACCCTGTTCTGTGGAGAAGCCTGGATGCAGCGAGTCAGAGAGCCTCTGCGTGCCTCTGCTCTGTCAGCCCCAGTGGCCCACCTGTTCTCTTTGCCCCTTGGGGCTTCTGGCCAGGACCACTCTGGAAGGAGGTGCCCTGCTAGAAAACAAAACAAAAGTGCCTGGAGAACACGGGCCTGCAGGCAGTGGACTAACAGGTGTTATCAGTGCTTGTGCGTGCAGGGGCCGTGCCGGGGGCGCTAGCTCACGAACTCAGCTGGGTCACCTCTGCTGTGGACGTGGGTGCTGAGACATGCCCGGTATTTGTTTGTTTCCCATCAGAGGCTCAGGTGGAAGCAAGCATGAGGGAGCTGGTTCAGCCTTGGCCTTTCTGCCGATGGTTTGGGTGTTGAGGGACGATCCAAGCATCTGTGGTGCTGTCCCCATCAGAGTACCTTATGTCAGGCATAGTGGGCTGGGCACGGAATAGGCGCCACTGTTGACAGCTGAGTATGCATGTGCCTGGCTCAGCTCGCTGGCGTCTCCCGATGCTCCGAGTCCTCGGGTGATCAGTTTCAGGGGAACTGCAGTGACCCATCGTACTGCTTCTCCGGGGAGGGCCAGGCCGTGCAGCCCCCACCCCATGGCTCTGCAGAGCACCTGTCTCCAGCCCTCTTTCCCCAGGACCCAGGAAGAGGCCAGAACTGCAAGGTCTTTGGAAGGTTCTGGCCACAAGAGGGCAGCTGGCGACTCCTGAGTCCTCAAAGGAGGTGTTTCCCAGGCCCTCCTGCAGCCTGGACCAGGAACTGGTTGGGAGGGAGGCATGGCACTCTCAGGCACCCCATGGGAAGGGGGCTGAGACCCTGGAGTCAGCAGTCAGTCTCTAGAGCTCACAGCCTCCCTGCTGGGAGGTCAGAGGTTGACAGGCATTAATAGCGAGGATGTGGCTGTATAATTCCACCAGGTTTATCTCCAATAACTGAGGCTCTTGGCTGGGTGAGAATGCTTGACAAAGCCACCTGTCCTGGAGATTCTTGTTTAGCAGGGAGAGGCAATGGTGTGTCTTGAACCAATTACAGGCATAGTAATTATTGTTGTTATCATTAATTGGTGATATTATAACATGTCATACATTAATGATAATATGGAATTAAAATAACCAGATGGCAAGCAGCTACTGGTTACTGTACACCTGCTGCGTGCCAGGTGCGGCCCTGTAGGCCTCATGTGTGGGCCCCTCCCAGCAGCAGTTATGAGGTAAGGGCTGTCATCATCTCTACTCCCCAAGGGAGGTAACTGAGGCCCAGAGACGTCTGGGACACTGTCAGAGGCCACAGAGCAGGGTCTGGGACACAGATGAGTTGTCCTGACCCACACACCATGTCCCACCTCCTCCCCAAACGTCTGACACATTAGCAGTGTGTGCTGGCGAAGGGCCCCTGGAAGGGCCGGGGTGGGTTTGGGTCTCCTGCACAGAGGGGAGGAGTCCCTGGAGGTCAGCCCAAGGATCACAGACACTGGGCCTCTCTTGGGGCTCGGGCACAGGCTGTGTGAGGACGGGAGACCTTCTTCCTTCGACTGGGGACTTGTGCCAGGGAGCTTGTCTGAGGGATGGGCAGCTGAGCCCTGCTCCAGTTGTGGGGAGTCTCGCCTTTCTTGGCGCTCTGGGCTTTTACCTGTGCCTGCAGGAAGGGAGCTCAGTGGAGGCTCCTTCCCGTAACTGCCGCCCCTTCTTCCTTCTCTGCTGCACAGGGTGCAGATGGCATCCGTGGCCTGAAGGGCACCAAGGGTGAGAAGGTGAGTGTGTTCCTCCAGCAGCAGCCTGGCCCAGTCCAGAGCCGGTTCCCACTGGGTGCAGGTAGATGTCACCCTGAATATGGAGGGGGGGTGACACTGCCTTGTGGGAGGTATGTGGGTTGCAAAAAGAAAAGCAAGTTGAGGAGGATGGGCGCTGGGGCACATCGCCTGGCGGGGCTGAGGGTGTCTGGGCTTTGTGTCCCCACCCCAGAAGCAATGCACAGCCTCCCTCTGCCCTCCAAGGGCCAGCAGACACCTTCTGCCCCATGTTCTCCTCCCCAGCAGAAGGGAGGGAGGCAACTAGCAGAAAAGTCTATTTAGTTAAATGTTCTTCCCTGGGCAGCCCCTCGAGCTGCAGAAACTCACATCATGTAGCAGAGCCAGGCAGGGAGGGTGATGAGCCAGCTCCTGGGCCCCACCCAACTCTGAGGGCAGAACACGCTCGGTGCTGCCAGGTGACTGCATCAGGCCTGGCCCACCTGGCTTGGTGACAGGCGGTGTTAATCAGCACACAGTGTGGCTCGGAGAACCATGCTGTTGTGTGTGGCCAGGGATGAGGTCAGGCCTAGAGGCATCATTCTGGTTAACACAAAGCTACAAGGTGCCACCATGGGCTGCCAGTTGGAATGTTTCACATACCCTGTAGCTGTGACATTCTGAACAAAATGGACCTCCACGGCTGGACACTTTCATCTCTTTGTTTTGGAGGAAGTTCAGAGCCAAGTTCAATGCTCAGTCCAGGCTCAGATTTGGACTCCAGGGGTGCTGCTTGCTCTGTGCCTCACTCCCCATCCTGGCCTCTGTTCTGTTGTGGGTGTCCCTGCATTCTGTGCAGCCCCTGGATGCGTTCTCCATAAGGCGCGTTCAGGCCCCTTTGCCGGGCAGATCGCGGGGCTTCCCAGCGATGCAGGGGCCTGCAGAGCTGTGTGCGGTGCCTGGCATCTGCACTTGTGCTGGGATGGTGCACGTGCTTCAGCCCCACACTCAGCACCCGTGGCAGGAGCTGCCTGGATCCTTTCCGTGGAATCTGCTGGCCTTAAAACTGTTCTTGAGGCTACATATTGAGTGGTCACACAGAGTGGAAATAACACAGCAGCTAAAAGGCCCTTGCGTGGTGGCATTTGCTAAGCACCCTAGTCAGCTGCGCTGGTGGTTGGACCAGCAAAGAGGGAGGTGCTGTCCGGTGCTTTCCAGAGTGTGTCTCCCACATGGCAGAGCCCTGAGCCTGTGTCTGTTCTGGGGCAGCTTCTGAGCGACTCCGCCACCTGAGGGCACTGCTTTCTAAATGGTGCTTGCTGGACTCTGGGGACAGGGAATCCCTTTATAGCTGTTGCCCCTGGCAGGGCTGTTCGCAGGCCCCCAAGTCCCAGAATTCCTGGCATACTGGTTTCTGGGGGGCACCTTCCCTAGGGACCTCTTGTCCTTTAGAAGATGGCCTCTCAGCATCCCACTGTGGTCACTGTGTCTCCTCATATTCATCCCAAGCCAGAGACAGGGCCGCTCGAGAAGACACTGACTGGGCTGTGCTTATGCTTCCTCTCCGGGAGGCCTTGTGCTGTCCCCGCCCTGCAGGAGGGCAGTGGTGAGGAGCCATCTTGGTGGGCTTCTGGCGTTATCTGTGGCCACTGCTGATACGCTGCCAGCACTTTACGAACACTGTGGACGAGACCTTGGGCCTCAGCTGGCCGGCAGGACTAGATTTTCACCATGTCACAAAAAGCTTTTCTGCTCTGTGCCAGGTCCTGGCAGGGCCGTGGAGTTTACGGCCTGGCTGAGTCCCCAGCTCCTGGCCGTTCACTCTTCTTGGATTAAGATGGGGCCCCTGAATCCCGAGCACAAGGCCCAGCCAAGGCCACTCTCTCGGTGCCCACCACGCCCTGCAGGGAGGCTCCAGGTCCCTCTGTGGTTTCCTGGATGGGAAGGACCAGACCCAGGTCCCAGCAGGTCATTGGCAGCCTCACCTGTGACTCCCCTGATTCCCAAACAGCACCGATGGCTCCAGGTCTCTGTGGCCTGCCTTCCCAGGGGCAGTACCTGCAAGGCCAGTGGGGTTTGTCTGGAGGCACCTCCACCCCCCCCCCACTCCATTCCCACATTAGGGACCTGCAGTGCTAGGCAGACAGGGCAGAGCTGCTCTGAGGAATGATGCCCAGACTCGGGCAGCCTCCCTGGGCCCTCCCACAGAACAGGGCCACTGCTAGATGGAGCCAGCCAGAGCCCCAGAGCTTCATGTCTGGAAATGCAAAGGATTAACAGGAAAGGCATTCACAGGGGACTGGCACCTCCCTCCTTGCCAGGTCATGTGCTGCAGCCCCGAGATTGGGGGACCTTGTGCTGAGTGGCTCAGGGTGGAGACAGGCTGGGAGGTGGGTCCTTGTGCCCAGACTGAGACATCCTCTTGTCCCTTGTGCAGGGTGAAGATGGCTTTCCTGGCTTTAAAGGAGACATGGGCATCAAGGGAGATCGGGTGAGGACATTGATTTGGGATTTGGGCTGGGGAAAGGTGAGCAGGCTCAGGACCCTGCAGGAGGGGCTGGGGGCTTTGGGGAGACCCAGGGCAGCATCTCAGGATGGAGGTAACACCTCTGCAGAGGTTGCTGGCTAGAAGGGCAGGATGGCCTGGGGCCCTATTTACTTCCTGTTCTCTTGGGGCCTTAGATAACTGGTCACCCAGCCCCTCTGCCTTTGTTTTGCACAGATGAGTCTGTAGGGCTCCCTTTTCTTCCAACTGAAACTGTGGGTTGACTCAAGAAGGATGAGGAGAGGTACCTGGGGTGAGAAAGGAGCAGGGTTGTGGAAATGGCGCAGATGACCAGGGCACACAGCAGCCTGCCTGGGTCATGGGGCTGGCCACCAGCAGAGCAGTCCCCTGGTGAGGGCCTGGGGTCTCTGCTGAGCCCATCTCATATGGGGCATCTAGGTCTCCAAACCGTCTTCATGGGCTTATGGTGGCTGTGATCACATGCTGGCTATCTGGAGACGCCCCCAACAACCTGGCTTGTTTTTTAATGAATAATTTATCTGAGCTCTAGGCACATCCCGTTGGTGCTTGCCAGGGCTGGGGTTTGTTCACAGGGCCAGCCCACAGAGAACCCGGGGCTGTGTTCATATGAACAGAGGGAGGGGACAGGAGCAAGTTTCCAGACAGTGGGCTCTGCAGAGCAGCCAGGGCAGGCCAGTTGCTGGGGTGGACACTTGGGAGTTTCCTGATGACCTCAGAAGGAGCAGAAGCCCGGGCAGAAGGTAGGTGGTGCCCTCCAGGTAGGCACAGCCATGGTGGCAGCTGTGGACAGATGGACAGATGTCGGCTGATGCAGGGCTGTTATTCAGCTACTCTAATTATCCCTCTGCAAAGCAGAGTCTGCAGCAACTTTCCAAAACATGCTAGAACAGGAGAGCCCCCAGCACTTGCACCATGTCCCACCGAGGCAGACAGAAGGCAGGAGTGATCTTCACCTGGTCAGCAGACTGGACAAGAGAGAGGTCTTCATCTCGTAGTTCTGTCCAGTTACTTTGCTGCTTATAGGGGAAGGACCCTAACATCTCCCCATACTCGGGGCCTCCCTCAGCTTGGCTGGTGAAAGTCCCTTTACCCCTCCCCGGGGATGACTCAATATGCACATTTGGGGTCCATATTACGAGGGAATCCAAAGCTTCCAGAGTGACTGCATAGAGGACATCCCCAGCCCACGTGCCTGGGCTCCGTGAGCAGAGTTCTTGTTGCCATTGGCCAGGGTGGGGCCGGGAGCGCGGTGCTGCTGAGCCCAGGACGTGGGGCCATCCATCTCCAGACAGCAGAATCTGCACTTGGCTCTTTGCAGGTGCTCGGTAAACAGGGGAAGGGTTACTTCGTTGAACCAAGGAACCTTCTTCAGAGTTCTTTACTTAGACAGATTAGAGCTTAAGAATTAGAAAGTTACTCCTCCTTTCTTTATCTGTGCCAGGCACACTTGTACTATGGGGTTGGAGGGCAATTCCACCCCTGCTCCTGGAAGCAAAGGATCAGAGAGGACTGAGCCTGAGGAGACGAAGAGCACCAGGAGGGGCATTTGGAGACTCCGCCCTGGCCAGCTGTCAGCCTTGGCAGGCCCCCAGCCCCATTTCTTATCTGGCCCAGGCCCCCATCTGTAACATGGGAAAGTCAGACCAGGCAGAGTGTCTGAGTCCCAGTTATGCCTGGGGGACTGCCCTGTCCAGAGGCTGTGGTCCATTTCCATACCTCCTGGGCTTTCAGAAGAAAGAGCAGTTCCTAGTTATTCTGCTCTATTTGGGGAAGTAGCAATTCAGAGCTGCTATTGTTAACCAAAGTTATTTTAGCCAAGAGGCACGCAATTTAGAGAAGGTGATTGGGAAGTGGGAGTGTGCAGCCTTGAAAAAATAAATAGCAGGGAGCCTCTTGCAGGGGCAGCTCAGCACAGCCCTGCAGCGTGCTGCACAATGGGTTCATTGGTGGCAGTGAGGGAGGCTGAGCTGGCCAGCCCTCTGTCCTGCTCTCAGTCTGGTCGGGGGGTGGGGGGAGGGGCTACTGTTGCGGGGGGCATCCCTCATTTCTTCTTTCCTTACTTGCAGGGGGAGATTGGCCCACCTGGTCCCAGGGGAGAAGATGGCCCTGAAGGCCCTAAGGGTCGCTCAGGTCCCAATGGCGATCCTGGTCCGCTGGGGCCCAGTGGGGAGAAGGTTGGTGATGCTGGATGTTGGAGCAGTGTCCTGGAGGGGTCTGTGCTCCATAAATGCTTCAGACAGGCCCTTCCTGGCCTGGGGCCCCGGGGCAGGGTAGGGGTGAATTCTAGTCTGCCCTCCCAGGCCTCTTGCCCTCTGCTCAATGACTGTGGTGGATGGACCGAGCCTTTCTGGTCCTAAGTGAGAGCCTGGAGACCCCTGGCTTCATGTTGGGGGATCGCCTTCCTCCTCGTGGTCATGAAGCTTGGGGGGTCTGAGTCCTGCCACCCACAGTGGAGGACCCTTGTCCTTACTGTGGAGTTCCCACCTCCACGCTGGGAGAAATAACAGTCCTGATCATGTCCTAAAGGCACGGCCACCTGAAGGTGTCACCTGCCTGTCTGCTGTAGGCTGCCCCAGGCCTCCCCAGGCCAGCAGGGTGAGCACATGGAGTGGCTTGCAGCCCACCCTGCCCCCATGGCGGGAGCTCTTACCGAGAGGAGAGACATCCCAGGGATGAGGAATGTCCTTTGGGGCATTTGCCTGTAACCACTCTTGCTTCCACAATGTCATCGACCTATGCTGTTCACGTCTACGTGGAAACAGGACCGATCAGATGTCCCCTTCCCTCCCAGTGCTTGTGACTCCAACCCAGAGAGGACAGGCAGGGCCCCTCTGAGAGCTGCATCCCCTCCTGCCCTGCAGGACACACGGGCGTTCTCTGTGTTCAGAGCACTGATTAGATTAATAGCACACTCACTGTTAACGCCACTATTTCTCTCCATGCAGGGGAAACTCGGGGTTCCGGGGCTACCGGGGTACCCAGGAAGACAAGGGCCGAAGGTAACTTGCAGCTGTGGGAGGTGTCCCAGCACACACGTGCACTGTAGGCACACTCGCCGGCCCCTCCCCGCCCTGCACCTGCTCATCACTCTCCTCCCGGGTGGATCGTGTGACGTTGCGGGGTGACCCGCTCCCTGTGCCTCCCGAGTGCCTTTGCATTAGTTTGCCAACTTGGAGGGAAGTGCTTGGGTGACGAGTAGGGCCTTGCTGAGAAGGGGACAGAGGCTGCCCAGGCTGTGGGCACACAGCACTGCAGTCCTCCTGGCGGCCTCTGCACCTGTTGCTCAGCTGGTGGACAAAGGTGGCCTTTGTCCATGTCCTGAACTCCTTAAACAGTCCTGTAGCCCTGCCTCATTGGGGCGATTTGAAGGCCGTTCACTTGTAATAGAGTATGAAAGAAAAAGGAAACCTTTCGTACGTGGAATCATGTTCAGGTTTAAGTGAAACAGGTCCTTAAGGCTTTCATTGAAAACGTTTTTTCTTTTTTCCAAATCCCATGTTTTATTATTCATGGTTCTGCCTTAAAAAATAACCAGCTGCCTGTGCTAGAGACATAATTAGCAGCAGGAGCAAGGTCTGACCCTTTCCAGATCGGCGTATGTTGCCCTTGGATGCCTCCCATTAGCTTTATCTGCCTTCGGTCCCGTGAGCGAGGGCTCGTTAACACAAGTGGCCAGGCGTGGGCTGGCCAGGATACCCTCCAGGCCTCTCCATCCGTATCTGCCCTTCTCGTGGAAAGCTAATGTTGGTGCTGTGTGTGTTTGTGTGTGGACACCCCTTATGCAGGAGAGGCAGTTTGCTGTAACCAGGGATTTTGTTTCATATTTAACTGTAGCATTGAACATGGCTGGGTCATGGCTGTTGACCACACATGATCACAACCAATGTGGGTAAAGAGAGGCTGGTGGATTGATTTTTTCCTCTTTAAATACATGTTTGGGAGAGAAGAAGAAAAGTTTGAGAGATAGGGGATAATTGTTTGAATCCTCGGGACAGTGGCCAGGTCCAGTGAAGGGCTGGCATACACAGTGACACAGGTCCTGGACTGAGCTGTATCACCTGCACCGGGTTCCCTCAGTCCAGTCTCCTGTGCAGAGTGGCATGTGGCCGTGCACATGGGCTAGGGGAGCTCAGTCCCCTGTGAGAGGCACGAAGCTCAGAAGTTTGTAAGTTCTTCACAGACGTGGGCTCAGAGCTCAGGTCAGGTTTAGGGCTTAAAGCCCCGCAGAGGGGCGAGGCCTGCTGGGGACTGCCCAGTGTGACTTTACGGGCTGCTGGAGGAGGGCTCAGGGTCTCGCTGTGGTGCTTGGTGCGCCTTCCTCCCCGTGGAGGCGTTTAGACATTTGCCAGATCAGAGTCCTTTTGCTCCCCTTTATCTGTACACACCTAGATTTCTAGGGCTAAATAGCTGTCAGACGCTGTCATCAGGGCACAAATTTACATTTGTTTCTGAGAGTGGCTGTACTGTATTTGGAGGTATTGTGGGAAGGCCCCAAAACGTGGCAGCAAAGCATGACAAAGTGTCACAGAGTGAGACTCATCTTACTAATCTTGGCAGTCCCTGTCCCCTTTTCTCTTGAAACACCAGCCGGTATTTTACAGATGCGGCATGTGGGGGGACAGTGGGGAGAGAGGTGCGGCGGCCTGGCTAAGGCTCAGTTTGGGTTTTTAGATGTGGAGTCTGTGGGACGCTACGGAAGTGACAAGTGGGTGGGTGGGTGGGTGTGTGGACAGGTAGACGGAAGGGGGCGGGTGGCATTGGGGTCAGAGTCTGTGCACTGTCACACAGGCCCCTCCCCCAGCTGGCAGGTGCACAGTGACATCCTCTGTGACTCTCTTTCAGGGCTCCGTTGGATTCCCTGGATTTCCCGGCGCCAATGGAGAGAAGGGCGGCAGGGTAAGGACAGCCGGCCGCTGCTCGGTGGCTGCTCAGCTGCCCTGGTGGGTGGCAGCTGGTTCTGCAGTCAGTGACCTGGTTACTTCTCACCCCCCTGGCTGCCCACGCTGTTCTCTGAGAAGCACCTCAGTCCCAAAAGCTTTTCTAGGCCATTAGTAGAAAGCAATTCCTCCTCCCTTTCTACCCAAGTGGACTTTTCTTCCAAGCTATTTTTAAAAGCACAGAGAAAAGGAGTTTTCTTTCTTTTATTGTCCCAGTGCCTCCCTCCCCTGGTCCCGATTCAGTCATTCCCCTTAGCAGGTGGCATTGTCATGAGCCCCCACCAGCATAGCACGTTTTGTCACCCCTGTTCTACCCCCTGGGTGAGGCATGCGGTGCTGGGCTGGGCAGCTGTGTCCTCCCCGCTTGCGGAGTCCCTGCTGCCCAGGGCACTCCTTAACAAAGTCACAGTGCCTGAGCGTGGCCAGTTGAGAAGACAGGAGCAAGATGGTCACCTCAGGCCTTAGACTCTGAGCTGGCCTGAGAGGTGGGTCTGTGTGCCACCTCAGGGGGGAGTAGGCCCGGCATGCCCTGCGCCTCAGAGGACGGCAGCTCTTGCGGGCACCGCGGCACCCAGCCCCGAGCCCGAGACCCACCAGCCCACCCTCCTGGCCCCTTGCTGTTCTCCCAGCACGCGGAGGTGCAGGGCTACAGAGCCTCCCCAGGCATGCAGCCTCCGGTGAATGTCGTGTTTAAAGCAGAGGCCACGCACTCCCTTAGGGACAAGGAGAAAGACTTCAGGACAGCCAAGGCCTCGTGAGCAAACGTGTTCTGCCAGATTTGCAGAACAGGGAAACAAGGGCTGTTCTGAGCACAAGTGCGCAGCACGGACCGGGCCTGTCACCTCTGTGTCTGCCGCCTCCCGCCACGTGCCTCTGTTTAGCTGTCTGTTCATCTGTCCACCCGGCTCTGTTTACCTGTCGGTCATTCTCTCCTCTAGAGATGTTCCGACTGGTGTCTTGGGGAGGGGCTGTCCTCTGCACACCCACAGACACTGCTCCCACACCAGAGCCTCTCCTGCCACACAACAGGGAAGGAATGTGACCTTCGGTGGCCAGCAAACATGTGAATTTAGCACAAACACTTCCCATGGAGGACCACAGGAACCAGGGATTGAGGCCCCCTTAGGTCACACGGAGTCACTGGAAACTCCACGGGCCCACATGCCCTGCCCTTGGGCCCCTTTGGCCTCACTGTTCCTGAGCTGGGATCCAGAATGCTTTGGCTACCCTCAGGGCACGACTGTCTGTTGTCCAGGGCATCTGCCACGTGGCCCACGAGGGAACATACAAAGCCTGACTCCAGCCACGACCTGCCAGGCCCCGCCAAGTGCCACATACCCCAGCCACAGATGGGAGCTGCCCAAGGCTGCTCTGTGGCTTCAGATGTCCAACTCCCATGCTCCATGCTTATGGCTTAACTCACAGTATGGACCTCGGGCGGAGAGGATGAGGCATTCGCTTCCTTTTCAGCGCGTGGTGACGTGGTTGATCCACGTAGGCTGGAGGCCAGGGCATCCCGCTCCTCCCTGTGGCCCATCAGAGCCTCCTCCTCAGCAGGCCCAGCACAGCTGTTGCCCTGGGAGACTTCCAGTCAGTCAGATCGCTGAAAAAAGTGTAGGATAATATTCTGGATGGAGCTGTTGCTTTGTACCACAGCTGGGGCAGGACAGGGTGGTGCCGTCAGCACGCTCAGCTGGGTGGCCCGTCCCAGCTGTCCCCCAGGCCGGCCCCAATTGAAGCCTTCCGTCTGCTGAGCCTAGGTGGCTGCCCCACTTTCTGTCCCCTTCCTTGAACTTCATAATCCGGGGTTTCATTTAAAGTTCACTCGCTCCAACAGCTCAAGCTTCTCAAGTCCTCACTACATGTGTGGCGCTTTGCCAGGCTGGGGGCTCAGGTGATAACCAAGACGTCCCCCTGCTGTCCAGGGAGCAGCACTACTGACCAGCATGCTCAGGTGTTCCTGTCACAAAGGACAAGGGGGCCTCCAGGAGCGGTCACAGGCACCGAGTCTAACCCAGGATGCCCAGGCAGGCTTCCCGGAGACAGTGACATTTCTGCTGAGCGCAGGAGGGATGGCAGTTGGGCAGGGACGGTAGGAAAGCAGAGCAGAGCAGGGAGAAGGTGGAGGGACGAGTGAAGGGTGGCCGAGCCCGGCAGGGAGGACTCGTGCAGGGGAGCCTGGCAGAGGCCGTGGTCACTGCCCGTTTAGTCAGGGGGGATGTGGGAGACTGTTAAAAGTTCCCAGTGTTGTGGGGGAAGGGGACCAAGGGCTCCAGGGTGGTGACGGGACTACACTCTCCAGGGAGGTCTTTTAAATCACTTGGGTGTCCTGGTCTGGGGGATGCATCTAGGTGCCAGACTGCCAGTGTGACTGGGCTGCCTGCCTGGCCCTCCAGCCCCTGCAGGGCTAGTGGCTGTGTACTGGGGACCGTTGATTGCAGATTGGACATGAAGAACAGGGACACAAGTCACTGAAACAGGCTGTAGCTAGGGGTGGAGATGTGAGCAAAGTGACAGCCCATCCTGGGCCTGTGCCCTGGGCCATGGGGGGATGCTGGGGGCCCCCTGCCTGGAGAGAGGGAAAACCAGCCCTTAGGAGTGCCCACCAGCCACCTGAAAGACGACTCAAGCAAAGGACATTGGCAAGGTCATTGCTGGGACTGTCCCTTTCCAGCAGAGATGAGAGGGAGGGTACTCACAACGGTTGCCTGTTAGGGGACGTGGGGGGACCTTGTGTTCCACAGCTCCAGGCTCCTCAGCTTGGGTTAATTTACAAAGATTCCTATGAGCAAGGTGCTGCCTGGGAGGCCAAAGGGCCTGTGGCTGAGACTGCTTCCTGCCAGGGTCCTGGTGCCTTTGTGTCAGGCACAGGGAGCATTGACAGTCACCGAGATCCATTTGTGCTGTGGGGTTGAGGCACGGTTTGGTTACCGTGGTGCTGCTGAGAGGTGTCACTTTGATGGACAGTGAGAGTAAGGACACCTGGCAGCCGGGACTTGTCCAGAAGTGCTGGGACATCCTGGGTTGGTCACGGTGTCCACATAGGCAGAATGTCTATCACTGGAAGAAGCCAGATGCTCTGTCCATTTTCATGTGCAAATATTTATTCGAGACTAAAGGATATCACCATATAATTGAAGCGTCAAAAAGCCACGTAATTGTCCGTCACTACAACAGTTTTATTAAATGCATTTTGAGATGGGAAACAGCTTTGGTTCTGGCAGCAAATGATTGAAAGGCAGTAAGAGGAAACTCGCCAAGTGGCCTTTAGTGACACAGATGCATCTCAGACTTTCCCATAAGCAGCCAGAATAAAATTGGGAAGAGGAGCCGAGAGCGGCTCGGCGACACGTCTGTGCTCCATTTGTCACCTCCACGCACGTGGGGAGATGGCACACCCCAGCTCTTATGTCTTTGCCATGAAAAAAACAAGTGCACTGCGTTGGTTTCTGTGGTTTGGGAAACTCAAAACAACAATGGATAAAGGAGTCCAAATTCTATTACAGGAGAAGCAAAGGACCCTCAGATCTATGATTTATGTGTTAAATTGCAAGTTTGTCTGCGTGCAGGGTCTGTTGAAAATTTAATGGCTAATATTCTTAACTGTAGGAAAAGTAAATTATGTATGAAAGGGGTGGACTTTCTTCTCTTTTTCTTGCAATAATGATTTCCCTCCTGCAGAGAGGGGGAGACTAAGAGGAGGAAGAGGAGGATAGAGGGAGGGATGTGTTGAGGAAAGGAAACCAGATAACGCCAGATAATGGACTGAACATCTATCAGGCTTCAGAAAGAAAATTGGATTTTCCCGGGGCCCGGGCCAGCGTAAAGTGCTGTGTGTGGAGTGTGCGGTGAGCTTCCTCGCCACGGGCAATCTCCTGCTCAAACAAAGATAAGGAGGTGGCCAGGAAGGCCTGGGTCCCTCCCAGCCTCCTGGGAATTCCGTCTCTAAATAACCCTGCAGGGCCAGGCATTCTGAGAGTGACTCACCAGGCCTTTCTCTGATTCTAGGGGACACCTGGAAAGCCGGGACCAAGGGGGCAGCGAGGCCCAACGGTAACATCCTGTTGTCTTGAGGGCCATCTTTGGGAGCTGGGAGCACATTTTCGGGAGCATGTGTGGGGCACAGGGACGGCGTCTCCTAGTCTGCAGGATTTGAGCTGACCTCTCTTCTCTCCTGGCTGTCCAGGGCCCGAGGGGTGAGAGAGGCCCACGCGGCATCACTGGGAAGCCTGGCCCCAAGGTATGTGTCTGGTCTCTGTGGGGGACCACAGGAACCAAAGCTCCCGAGACATGGGGCTCCTGGGGTGGTGGTGGCTGTGGCCTTTTTCCTTTAAAAATGCCAGTTTTCTTGGGTGTATTTAAGAAGGAGCGTGTCCCCTCCAATGGCCTTTAGACAAATAAGATCAAATAGAATCATGGGGATAGGGTGAGTCTTATAGGGGGTGGCTCCTGTGAGCAGAGCAGGACTAGGCTGCACGCTAGGGCTGGACTGCAGGGCTGGACCCTGGAGGCAGACTCGCCAGGGGCCTGAAAGCTGCAGACATCTTTACGGGAAATCTAAAGAAAGTGCTTTCTGGCACGACAAGTGCCAGAGCCTGACTTGTGCCTGCCCAGTGAGCAGCTGCCCATGCGGGGTCCGGAACCCACCTTCCAAGTGGCTGCTGGTTAAGGAGCCGTCCACCTGGCCGAGGGGCAGAGCTGGCCCAGCCCTGGCTGACTGAATGCACCACCCGGGGGTTACCAAAAATGCTTCCACAGTGAGCATTTCCTATCCTCCCTGAACTGACTTGACTCTCACTTGTGAGAACTTGGGACAGCTGCTATCACATGGGGGTAGGCCGTGAAACGTCCCTGTCACCTGACTTTGAGGTATTTCTTGGCTGGACCACAGCCTTTGTCTGACCTGGGAGATTGCCTCGAGATGTCATAACTCTGTGGAAGTCAGCTCTTTGTCAGCTGTGTGTGCAGACAGAGGCCAGCTTTGGGCACCACTGGTCAGCGTGGTGCTCTCTGCCCCTTGCTTGAGGGGCAAGGTGATCTTGGGAAGTACACACAGCTGGGATTTGAGCCAGAAGTTTCAATGAGTTAGCGGCTAGAGTCCCCTTGTCCAAGTAGCTACAGTAAGAAGCTTTTCTCTCTCCTTTCCTCCTAAGGGCAACTCTGGAGGTGACGGCCCAGCCGGCCCTCCTGGTGAACGGGTAAGCATCGTGAGCCCCTGGGGATGTCTCCCAGAAGGCACCTGTTCACTCAGGCCCCTGCATGGCTTCTTGGGCTGGGCGGGGGTGGGGCGAGGGTTTTCTTGTAATCCTGACTGTGGACCCCTGGGAGTGAATGCTTCTGTCGGTAAGAGATGATGACCCCTGCGCCTCTGGCCCTGGTCTTGGGGTTTGCCAGGTGGCTGAGATGACAACAGGTGGTTCTCAGCCCCGTCCCACCCTCAAGGGGCCCTGCGGTATTGCTCTGCAGCCTGGCACCCTCAGCCCCTTAGTGGACTTCCTGTTTCTCTGTGGGGAGGGAGGGGGCTGAACGAATGGGAGAAAGCTCGTGGGGGGCAGTGAGAAATGAGGCCTGTGTGCAGAGCACCAGTGACCCAGGAGGACAACAGCAGGAGCCGCTGGAGAGAGAGGACATCTGTCCTCAAACTGGCCATTCTCTGTCCCCAGGGACCTAATGGACCCCAAGGACCCACGGGGTTTCCTGGACCAAAGGGCCCCCCTGTAAGTAGCATGCTTCCTTGTTGGGCTGGCACAGTTGGCCCCTTGGACATCGGCCTGTCCTAGACACCTTGTCTTTCCCTGGAGGCCACTCAGAGCTCCTTGCGGTGGGAGGGCTGGTGGAGGGAGGATGCAGGTGGGATCCTGCAGGGTCAGCATGGGGGGCCACCCCAGGCTGAGGCTTTGGATGACCCTGTGTTGGACAGTGCATGTGGACGCCTTCCTCCTCCAGGCCATCTTGCATTTCTAGCTGGGGACTGTGTTTGTGTCCCGGGGATGATGTAACAGATGACCAGAAACTGGGTTGCTGAAAACAACAGAAATTACTCTCTTCCAGTTCTGGAGGCCAGATGTCTGAAATCAGTGTCAGCTCTGGGGAGTGAGGGGTGGTCAGCGTCGTGCCTCCCCGGAGCTGGTGGTGCAGCCAGTACAGGTGCCCCGGGGCCTGTGGATACATCGCCCTGAGGGCCCTCTCCTCTCTGTGTCTTCAGATTACTCTCTTTACTGGGACACTGGTCTCGGGGCAGGGAGTGTCCTCGTCCTCTGTGACTTCCTCGACCTGATCACTCTAGTAGAGACCCCGTTTCCAAGTGAGGTCACAGGCTCCGGGGGTTAGGACTTCTATATATCTTTGAGGGGACCAAATTGGGCTTACCCCGAGTTCAGTTCATTGCCCTACTACCCCTTTTAAAAAAACTGTCTAACAGTGGAGCTTACTTCCTAACGGGCGTGGTGGAGGGCAGTGACTGCAGACAGCTGGACTTGGGCCACTAGTGCCCTGCTGGCGGGTCCTCGGGACATCAGCTGGTCCCCCTGCCCCCATTTCTCCCTGGGAGAGGATGGTAACAGCATGTCCCCCTGTGGAGTGAGGGGCAGACACTGGCGATGGCACCTGTGATGGGCTCCTCTCTGGGACGTGTTTTTGTCCTCACTGTGACTGTCACTATGGGGGGACCCAGGATAAGAGCCAAGGAAAGGCAGTGGCTGTCCGGTGTGGGGTGGAGTCCTGCAGGTGCTGCTTCTCAGGACTGAATGGAACGTCTTTCCTTTGTTCTTTCTTCAGGGCCCTCCAGGCAAGGATGGGCTCCCGGGACACCCCGGACAGAGGGGCGAGACTGTGAGTACCGTGCTGACCTGTCACCTCCTTGCACGTAGCACTGTCTCTACTACCCAGTGTGGTCTAGGGGGACCCCCTGGCTCAGGGGAGACTGGGGAGCCTCAGAAAGGCTATCAGGGGCTGGGCCATTTTCCATTGCCTTGAGGTCAGGCCCTGTGGGAAGAGCCTGGTGTGGAACAGCTGTGTAGTGGCCCTATAACCTCTGTGCAGTGGCCCTGTGACCTCTGCAGTGGCCCTGTGACCTCTATGCAGTGGCCCTGTGACCTCTGCAGTGGCCCTGTGACCTCTATGTAGTGGTCCTATGACCTCTCTATGCAGAAGGCAGCTTCTGTCTTTTTGACGGTCTTTGTGACTTTGGTTGGAGCCCACATTTAAAACCACTAAGAGGTGGGTGGTGCCTGTGGCTCAAAGGAGTAGGTGACGGCCCCATATGCTGGAGGTGGTGGGTTCAAACCCAGCCCTGGCCAAAAACTGCAAAAAAAAAAAAAAAAAAAAAAAAAAACCCACTAATTGGCAAGGTGAAACCAGGGGTATAATGAGCCCGTGTACATCACGCCGTGTTTTCCCAAGGGGCCGTTTGTTGTGGGCCGCCCCAATTGCTGGTTGGTGGGGGTTTAAAACCATCCCCGGGCAAAAAATGCAAAAAAAAAAAAAAAAAAAAAAAAAAAACCCACTAAGAGGCAAGGTGAATCCATGGGTATACTGAGACCTTGTACATCCAGCCTTTGTTTCCCTCTGGGCAGTTAGTTGAGAGCATGATGGGCGTGTTTGCATCACACACTCACCTTCGACCTTGCCCTTGCCTTTAGAAATACAGATTATAGGCAACGTCAGCACATGCCAAGGACCACACACTTTGAGTTAGGGGAGAAAGCATTTATCAGAGACGTGCTCACTTCCTGGCCCTCTGCTCCTTTGGGGTTCTGGCTCCGTTCCCTGAAGGCATGTCCTGGAAAGGGAGTCAGCACACCTGTAACCTTGCTCACACTTGCAACCTCAACTATCTGGGGGCTTGTGATGCTGGGTGACTTTCTTGTCATTGTGTTGTTCCTTCTGTGTTTGCTTCATCCAATTTAAAGATGAGTTGCAGAGATGTAAGCACGTCCTCCAAGGAGAATGGGGCACATTGGGTGCTGGGGCAGCCCCTTTGTCTATGCAGGCAGTTTCTCTGTGGTCAAAAGCTTATAAAGGACTCTCCTGGCAAAAGCAGGCCCTCTCCTACAGTGGACTTTGAATGGCATGTTTAATATATTCTTGTACCCACTTTTTAAAAATCCCTTTGTCTCTCTTGGGTTCATTGCGATAAAACCTCTTTTAATTATATTCGGCAGTGTTCTGCACAGCACATGCCAGCTAATGAATGAAGATTACTGTGCTCCTTTGTTTATAGAGAAAAATTAAAACATTTCTTCTGAGCTTTGCATATTTTTCTCTAATGCCTTTCAAGGAGACAAGGTAAGAGGTTTGTCGATTATGTGCTTTTCTCCCTCTGACTTACTCTGGGAAGAGGCTGGTAAGATAATCAGCTGCTGGTCTTTGTTTGGCAAGTTACACATGTACCCTCCCGCTGCCTTTGCCACGTCCGCCCACCTCCTAGACACAGGGTGCCATGGTGATGCCGGTAGACAGCCCCCTCCCTGAGACCGGCCTGGGACACAAAGTCTCCTCCAGAAGGATTTTCCCTAAGGGGCTGATTTTTTTCTTTCTTTTGAAAATGAAAATATGAGTGGTCTTCACTTCCATCGAACGTGAGCCAAAGCCCATTCTCAGCAGAGGACTGAGCACAGATTCCATCCTTAGCCGCACAGATGATCGTGGGCCAGGGGGCGGGTCTTCCTGTTTCTGTGGTTAACTCTGACATTAGTGAGGCTTTCTGGACACTCCTCCCTGGTCCACTGAGCAGGGAGTGCTCCAACCTGTCCCCCAGCCCTTGTTTCTGACCTATAAGTGCAGGCTATGGAGGGTACTGCATGAGAGATGATCATTCTAGCCCACTGTATGCAGCTGAGCCAGGCCTCAAGGAAAGAGCCCTCCTAGAAATTGCAGAGAAGCCAAATCTGCCAGTGTGTCCCATGTGCAGTTGTCATTGGGGCAACACATGTGAAAACCCTTGATTCTGCCATCAGGACAGTGAAGTGGTGAGCTGCTAGCCAGGGCCTCGCGGCCGGCCGCTTCCTTCTCCAGAGTCCAGAGCTTCCCTCTCAGGGCTCCAGGCCAAACATCTGCATGTCCCTGCAAGTGTCAGGTGGCACCTGCACATGGCATTTCATCTGACACCTGCCATGCTCTGCAGACGTTCCCAAAAATTCCTCTCACATTGCTTTGAGGTTCTCTCTGCTCCTCCTGTGAAAGAGTATAGACAGCATAGCAAGTGCCCAAACCAAGGCAGGCCTGTGACAGCACGTGAGTGCACGGAGCAGAAGTGAGATCCTCCCGCTGAATGCTGCTAAAAATAATACAGCCAAGCTGTCAGGTTATGAAAGCGGCAAGTCCTCGCTCTTGCCTGTTTTAAATATGTGCAGGGGAACATGTTGGCGAAATCACCTGTCGTGCATCAGAGGCATTTAATGACAAAAGCAGCCAAGTTCCCACAAAGCCACTAATGAGAAACAGCCCAGAGGTAGTTCCCAACTCCAGAAATGCTGCGTGTACTCAGAGAACGAGCACTTGGTGACATAGAAAGACGAGTAATTTCAGGACAAAATGGCAGTGGAAAGGCTGCTGGTGACACTGGCTTATCTGGCTTCTTTAGTTTTATGAACTTGGTGCAAAAATAAAGCAAAGGAGTCTGGAACATTCTCTACTTGGGGAGGATGGGGACCTGGGGTCAGCAGCATGGGCCTCTTCACACTCTCAGTGGTCAATTCTCTCTTGACAGGGTTTCCAAGGCAAGACTGGCCCCCCAGGTCCCCCAGGTGTGGTCGGCCCTCAGGTGAGTCTCTGCTTCCCTGGGTTCCATGGAGCATCCGGCGTCACCACTTGTACAGTAGAGGGGGTCAGTGCCCCCATGACCAGGGAGGTGTGGGTGCTGCTGAGAGAGGACCCTGGGTCCCGTGACGCTTGTTAATATGAAGTCTGCCTCTTGCAGACGTGGAGCTGAGAGGAGTTGTGAGTGAGTCGCTGAACAGTCACTGCAACCCCAGAAGGCAGAATAGAGGAAGCTTCCTGAGGCTCCGGGCCCAGGGCCAGACCGGAGCCAGATTCAGGAGCTGGGCGTTCACCCCAGGACAGACCCCAGCCATGTCCACTTGTCCTTGCTATGGGCATCTGTCCAAGGCAATCACATTCTCCTGTCACTAGATCCGTCCGTGCCCTGGGCCTATGGCTCTCACACCAGCAGGTCAATGAAAGGATTGGCTTAGGGCCAGGTTGATGGCTCAGTCACCTTGTTTCTTGGAAGCGTCAACCGTGATGTAGCAGTAAGCAAGATATTATCTGCTGCAGGACTGAGGGCACACAGGCTCTCAGCCCAGCATGGCCGTGCACCTCCTGCCCCCTGCAGCCTCTCTGGTGGCTGATGTGGCCGCCCCTTACTGCACACCCTGGAACACAGCTTGCTGTGCCTCCTGGATGGTGCTGGGTGGCGCGGGGAGAGTGCCCTGTGGGCCCGTGACGTGGAGCCAGGCAGGGGAAGCGGGCTTTGGTCTTTCCCTTCTGGATTTTCACTAGAGGAATGTGCAGGTTTGGTGGACCTGCAAGAGACTCTTTGCCTCCCCTGTGTCCTGAGATTTGGAAAAAGGAGGTCACCCTCTTGCAGGCCACTTGAAATTATATCATGACTGACGCTGATTTCCCCCTAGGGGCCCACGGGAGAAACAGGCCCAATGGGTGAACGTGGCCACCCCGGGCCTCCCGGCCCCCCAGGGGAACAAGGGCTTCCAGGCCTTACTGGAAAAGAAGGGACGAAGGTGAGTTTCTGAAGCCTTCTGTATCAAGGCTGGGCTTTTCCTAAGGAATCATTTTGGGGACTCCAGTATTTTCTCATGTTCTTTTCTGGTAAGTGGGCAGTTCCTCAAACAAATGCTCTCTATGCTACTTGCTCCCAAACCCTAAAGCTAGGGCATTGTTTCTTAATTTGCTCCAGCGTTGGAGCTGCACACAGAGCCGCAGGTGCATGGTGGGGTCAGGGGTCAAGCCTTCCTCACACTGTGCTGGCTACCATTCCCCAGCCTTGCCCCAGAATCGATGAAAAGCTCCCCCACTCTGTATGTCCACAATAGATTTAGTAGCAAGCGATCCTTCAAAAAAATTCCTCACCACGAGAGGCTGAAAAATAATCACAAAAATGAAAAACGAATGCGTTTCTATCCTCTCTTAGCATCAGCCCTGACTGTCCCCTTTTGTACCCTCGCTGGTGCAGGGCCCAGGATGGGTGGTCCTAACTTCCTACAAGTCACCACAGAAATCCATAGCTCTCTCTTTCCAGCTCCTCAATAAGAGATACAAAAAAAATGCAAGTTCTCCAGCTTTTTATGTGATGACATAAAAGAATAAACTCAGAAAGAGTAGAGCAAATTAAGCAATAAAGAAAAAAATCACGCATGCGTGCATAAGCATAGTCAGATGGATGTGGATGTACTCAGCTATCTACTCACGTGTGGCGATTGCCCTGTGTGTCCTACACAGGGACGTTCTCTGAGCTTGGAAAGGAAGCAGCAGCATTTGACCTGCTGGTTTGAAAAAATCCCCTGTGCTCCTATGTCGGACCCCAGAGAAAGGACTGGAAGGTATCAAAGCTTCACGTGCCTCAGGGATGGCAAAGGCTTGCAATGTGCCTGTTGTCAGAAAACGTGCTTTCCAGGTTGAACAAGTGCCTTGAGTGATGTGGCCATTTAGGGCAGCGTTTAACACTGTGCTGGCCCTCTCTGTGGGCCTGGCCTCGTGAGGAGCCCCAGATTGCTGGAAGCGGTTGGTGCCACCTCAGCTGCCACTGGCCCATTGTGGGCGAGGGCCCTGGCTCCAAGCAGCATAGGGGGAGAGTCTCAGGTCGAGTCAAGTGGCCTGAGAAGCTGCACACACACAGCCAGCCAGACACGCAGCTCCCAGGCGAGCTTCAGGGCCTGGTCTGCCAACAAGTCCAGTCAAGGCCAGAAATTCATTTAACGCCAAGTGGTCAGAAGACGACCCCAATTCAACCCAAATCTCAGGTGGATCTTGGCATGAAATTCGTGCACTGGCTCCCAGCAAAGCCAATCTTTGGCTCTGTTTCCAGGGTGACCCTGGCCCTGCTGGCATCCCTGGGAAAGACGGCCCTCCTGGACTGCGCGGCTTCCCCGGGGATCGAGGGCTTCCTGGTCCAGTGGTGAGTGAGGGGTCAGAGTGGGGATGAGACTGGGCAGTGTGCAGCCCGGGGGGGGATGTCTCCTCGCTTGTCTTTGACCTGCGTTACGTTGCTTTGCAGGGAGCTGTGGGGCTGAAGGGCAGCGAAGGCCCTCCCGGCCCACCCGGCCCTGCGGTGAGTCACAGCCTCTTGTCCCACCCTCTTCCTCAAAGCTCACTCGGCCGGCAAGACAGGGCAGTCCCAGGAGTGAGAGAACACAGCTGTGGCCCCACCCCAGCTCGTGTGGCCTCTGGGAGGGGCGGGCAGTGCACCCCGAGCTGCCAGCTGGGTGAGGCGGGTCCCAGGGGCGCATCGTGTGAGGAAAGGGGGGATGCAGAAGGAGCAAGCTAGAGCTCACAGGCCTCACAGGGGTCTGGGCTGAGCCTGCGGGGTGGGGGGGACGCGGGTCTCCATGGACTCTGAGGGGGCCTCCCAGAGCTAGACTGCCCCGTCTTGCTGGCTGTCCTTTAAACTAGGTGATCCCTCCCAGCTTTGAGATGCTGACCTAAAGATTCCATGATCCCTAACAATTACCTGTGGTCTCGAGGACCTGGGGGCCATGTGGGGGCTCCCCTTGCCCCCCAAGTGGCACAGCCACTAACTCTCATCCTTTGATAAGGGCAGGTGGAGGGCTGAGCCTATCGGGGAGCAATGGCCTCTCCATGTGACCCCTAGATCAGGCCAGGTGCCCCCCAGGGCAATGCCTGCCTCTGGGCGGGTGAGTGGTTTGTGGGCCCTGATGGGAGAGGGGGCACCGGGCTCCTGGGAGCATAAGGAAGATTCGCTGTCAGACATGGAGAGCAGGCCATGTGAGCATGGAATACAGGAGAAGAGCCGAGGGGGAGCCTCCAGTTTGTGCTTGTAGAGGGCCACCGGGAGCCACTGTGGGCTCTAGAGTGAGCAAGTGATGCTTCCAGAGGTTGTGTCCAGGCATTGTGAGAGCTTCTGAAACAAACCACTTTCTCACTCCATCCCAGGGTTCTCCAGGGGAGAGAGGTCCAGCTGGTGCTGCCGGGCCCATTGGAATTCCAGGGAGACCTGGGCCCCAGGGACCTCCAGGGCCAGCTGGAGAGAAAGGGGCTCCCGTAAGTACAGCCTTGGGTTGGGGGAGCCCTCCCCTTGGAGGTTGTCCTCATGCCCAGCCTTTCCTGTCCCCCTGAGACATCCCCATGGGCATTTTTCTGGGGGGGCCTAGGGGATGAGGGAGGTTTATAATCATCTTCTGAGACATGTGTATTCCAAGGGGTCCTGATTGGGGTCCATGGGGAGGGGGTCCCTGTGCCCGCTGTGTCCCAGTTAGTGGGTCCAGTTGGGGGCACCATGGGTGAGACACTGGCCAGGGCTCAGGCTGTCCACACTTGCACGTTGGTTTCGAGTATTTGCACAGAGTGAGGGACCAGAGCCAGTGTTCCCTGTGGACTTGGTCTTGGTCCATCCTCTGAGTGCTGTATGTGGATGAGAACGCTCCTCTCTGCTGGCCCAAACCCATGGTTAGTCTTTTTATGAGAAAGATGGACATTTGGAATGGCCCCTGTGATGGTCTGGGGGCAGATGCTCATCAGTGATGGGATGGGAAGTAGATGATGGGGAGAAAAGACTTTGGCCTCTGTGCCCACGACAGGCCCACCTCTCAGTGACCTGAGGCTCACAGGTTCTGTGAAGCCTCAGGAGCAGGGAAGGGCATGTCTTGTGGCCGCCCACATGTCAGTTTACATAAAGGAAATGAACAAGCTGTGGTCCTGGTGAGGCACTTCCCTCCAGCCCCTTCCTAGAGGGCTGACAAAACCCCGCTTAGCACCCGGGAGTGGCTCTCTTGGCCCACGATGGAGTCCTGCCACGCAGTGCTGTGGAGACCAATGCAGCTTAGCCCCCTCTCTTCCCAACTCAGAGGGTCCCAATGAGTCTGAGTTCTGGAGGATTCTATATATGTCCACGTAGTTGTGTCCAGTGAAGTTGTTGCGAGCAGGTTGATCTGTCTCAAAGGTTGATCTGTGTGCATTTTGCTCTCAGCGGCTCATGGGGGGAGAGAGCAGCCCACATTCTTCGGCCCCCACAGGAGCCACGCTGCACCCCTGACAATCCATCAGTGTGTCTCTGGCAGCCCTGATGGCGTCTCAGGGTCTCCTGTGAGGCGCCCAGGACTGGGGACACCTGGGGCCTTCCATGCATGGATAGAGGACACATGATGTCGCCAGGAAGCCGTGTGGTCATTGTGTCCAGAGAGTAAAGAGTCAAGCAGGAACCTTGCAGGAGGAACCTTACCCAGGGGGAAGCTTACCTGTGGAGAGAGCAGGAGGTCACGGAGAGGTCAGGGTGCCTCCAGGAGCTCCCAGCCTGACCAGTAATGCTGAGAAAGGTCCCACAAAAGCCTCCTGTAGCTGTGGCCTTTGTAGCTTCGGTGAGGTAGAAATGTGGATGGATAGACACTGGTTTGTGGAGCAGAAAGTGCCTTGTGCAGGAGGGCAGGGGGCAATACGATGGGATAGTGATGGAGGACCAAAGGCCAGCTGCGTTGAGGTCCAAACCTCATCCCCTCCCAGGGTGTATACCCTGTCTGTGGGTCTGTCGGATGAAGGGAGTCCCACCTCCCTCCCAGGGCACCCCCTCTGTCTGTCGGTCTGTTGGATGAAGGGAGTCTTACCCCCTCACAGGGCACCCCCTCTGTCTGTGGGTCTGTCGGATGAAGGGAGTCCTGCAGGGGTGAGAAAATCCAGGTGCTCATAGCGTGATGTGATGTCTGCTGAAACTCACAAAGCAGGGACTTAGGACCACTGGAGACTGCTGGGCCATTACGGTCAACATGAATCAAAGTGATAAAGGAAGTTATACTGACAAGATGGGATATGTGCCTACATGTATCCGTGTGCATGTGTGCTCTGTGTGTGTACAGACGTGTGGTTATGTGTGTGCACGTGTGTCTCTCTGTGTGTACATGCTCATGTATATGTGTGTGCACATGTGTGCATGTGTGTCTCTGTGTGTGCATGTGTGCTTTTTGTGTATAGGCATGTGTGTATGTGGGTATGCAATGTGTGCTCTGTGTGTGTACATGCTCATGTATATGTGTGTGCACATGGGTGCATGTGTGTCTCTGTGTGTGCATGTGTGCTTTGTGTGTATGTGGGTATGCATGTGTGCTCTGTGTGTGTACATGCTCATGTATGTGCGTGTGCACATGTGTCTCTGTGTGTGCAGGCATGTGTATATGCATGTGCACATGTGTGCACATGTGAATTTGTGTGTGTACAGGTGTGGGGATATGTGTATGTGCGTGTGTGTATAGGCACATGTATATGTGTGTACGTGGGAGTGCACGTGTGTGTCTCAGTGTGTGCATGTGTGCTGTGTGTGTACAGGTGGGTGTATATGCATGTATGCATGTGTGCACGTGCACAACAGAGTACTTGAGCATATGTGCACGTGTGTGTGCACCTGCAGAGAGGGTGTCTGCAGAGAATTCAGAATCAGAATTCAGTCCATGGAGGCCGGTGCTCAGGCCCTCTTGGTTCCTGGCTTAGACTATGCAACACAGTCTCAGGAATTTGGCTGGGTTTGAATCTGTCTCTACTGCTCAGTAACTGTGCCTCAGTTTCCCCACCTATAGAAGCACAGCCCTTCATAGGATGAGTGTAGATTAAGTGAAGTGAGGCACCAGCAGTTCTGGTCTGGGGCTGGGCTCAGGACGTGCTCTCTGTCCCTGGCTGGGCATCCTCAGGACTGTGGTGATGGGCACTTTCCAGGGGCTCCCACCTTCTCACCACAAGGCCTTCTCTGGGGTGATGAGCTAGTGGTAGGATGTCCCCAAGCCAAAACCACATCTGACCAGGGATTGTCTATCCTCTATAGGGTGAGAAAGGCCCACAAGGCCCTGCTGGCCGAGATGGTCTCCAAGGTCCTGTGGGGCTCCCAGGCCCAGCTGGCCCTGTGGGTCCCCCTGGAGAAGACGGAGATAAGGTAAGGAGAACACAGTTATGGCAGTTAAGCCTGGCCGGGTGGGAGGCCAGAGCGAGGCCGTCACTGTATCAGCATGATGCCCATGGGCCACGTGCTCAGCCGGCAGCCTGACCCAACCCACCCTGCAGTCCTGGCGTTAGTGGACGGTGTAGGAGCAGTACACAGATAAACGGTAGCAAGTGAGCCCTCTGGTGAGCCTGAGCGGGCTCAGAAACCACTTCATCTTGTGCCCTTTTGAGGTTGACTAAAACATTTGTTACCAGAAGTCAGAGCAAAGAGAAATGCTCCCTTCCCCCACCAAATCATTTCACCTTCTCCACCTTGGAGCTCCGTTTAATGAAGTTTTACTTACTATCTATTTTTAAATGTCTTCACTTGAATTATCGAGGGTCCCTTTCATTAAGAACGTGCTTTATAATTATAACGCCATTATCGCGGACCTCGTATTTTATACTTCATTTAATGAAGACAGTGAAATGCGATTCTTCAGTTTAACTATCGTTCGTGATAGCTCTCGGGTGACATCTCTTTGTCACTCAACTTTGTCACCTCTGCACAGACGACCATTTACATCTCAAGGTGGAGAACAGTCCTGCCCCAACAGAAGCACTGGACGCAGTGATGGAGTTGCCTGTTATCATGGTGGCATGTTAATAGTGTGATGAGAAAAGTTAAATGATTTCAATATGGCTTCCCCACATTTTCAAGTCAGCAGACATTCTGTATAGATATCAGGTCAGGTCAAGACCTTGTCCCTTCTAGCCCTGTCCTGAAAAGGAGATCAAATTAGTATACAGAAGGCTTTCTCCCGCGGAAAGTTACAGGGCTTCCTGGGAGGAAAATGTCCTCCCAGAGAAATTACTTACGGTCTGAATGGCCACTGGCCTGTCTGACTGGTCTTCTACGTCTTCCTCCAGGGAGAGATTGGGGAGCCGGGCCAGAAAGGAAGCAAAGGGGACAAAGGCGAGCAGGTAAGAGGGGGCGCGGTGGTGTGGACAGCTCTCAGGCTGGCAGTGCCACTCATGGCCATGCACACAGGGCCCCGCGAGGTGCCTGCTGATGTGGCTATGACACACGGCTGAAGTTCCACGTGCGTGTATTTGGGTGACTCCTGTGTGTGTGTGCGCCTGTGAGTGAGTTGCTCAGTGTTAAAATGAACAGGCACTATTCACACGTTTTATAAATAAAAGTCAGTTGAGTGTTTCTGTCCTTGAGGGTTTTGGTTCTGCAAACCCCCTCATGGCCCTCTGAGGCCGGGGAAGCCAGAACATTCTGCAGGGGAAGTACCATTGACCAAATACCTGTTCATTTCCCCCCTTTCTATTTCGTCACCTGTTTGGAAATACTAATGTGTTCCTATAACACTTAGTATTATACTATGCATAGTTTATACTCCTGCTTCCGCCTTTCTTCCTTCCCTCTCTCCCACTCTCTCTGAGCTGCCAATTTCTCAGGGCAGCACAGGGAAGCAGCTCTCCAAGTGTGGGGCGTGGGGCTTTGGGGTGAGCAGAGCACTCCTGTGTCCTTGTGGGATGGGGCCTCGTGTGCCCATGTCCTGGGGGACAGGTGGGCCTGAGGAGATGCATGGTGACCTCTCCCGGGACAGGTGGGCCTGAGGAGGCGCATGGTGACCCCTAGGGAGATGTAGGGGCTGCTGCCTCTTTTGCCATAATGATGTGCTTGGGGTTGAACCAAGAACCTGGCCAAGTTCCCAGAGCCTGCAGCACAGCTCACACGCTGGTGTTGATGTTCCCTCTGATGAATGACACATTTGGGGACTGAACCGATGACCTCAGATGCGTCAGCTTTGGACATGGTCCACCCCCTTCCTCAGCCTCATCTGAGATGCGGGAAGAGACCTGTTTCTGCCTTGTTCCCCACAGGGTCCTCCCGGGCCGACGGGTCCTCAGGGCCCCATCGGACAGCCAGGCCCCTCCGTGAGTATCTGTGATCAGTGACCTTCAACTAGCCTCACACCTCTCACCGCCGTGTTAGCTCTTACTGACAGCTCCCTGGTCTCCCTGCAGGGTGCGGACGGTGAGCCAGGGCCTCGTGGCCAGCAGGGCCTTTTTGGGCAGAAGGGTGATGAAGGTCCCAGAGGTTTTCCTGGCCCCCCCGGGCCAGTGGGGCTGCAGGTGAGTGTGAGTTTTCACTAAGCAGGGTCAACTTCAGATGCCCCTGACTTTGCAAGGGTGGGGAAGCAGGTGAGGCTGCAGGGACCTCCCCATCCAGTCTGAAGTGCTGCAAATTCCCAGAATTCCAGGCATCCCAAATTCACTGCTCTTATTTAAACAATCACATTTATTCCCGTGTTCATTGTAGAAACTGATAACTTACAAGGAAACAACATGACTTGTAAATAGGGCCTAGAAATGAATTATAAAAATCTGGGCACATTTCACTGGCATCCCTTTTGAAAGCATGCATTCACATAATCAGAGGCACACATGTCATTTTATCTGGCTTTTGCAAAATCCGAATCATGTCACATGTTGCACAGGAAGTTTGTATGCCACCGTCCTCATTTTTCGTTTTGAGGTATGTTGAATGTCATGAAATATTCTCTGAACGAACAGCTTTTTACTTATTTGGGAAACATGATTTTTAGTCTCTACATAGTAACCCAGCATCTGGTGGTGACATAATTCATCCCAGCATTTCCCTGCTGTTGGCTCATTAGATTTTATTGCTTTATGGGACCCTGCCATAAGCACCTTTGCCATAAATCTTTGCATTCTCTAATTATTTCCCTGGGCTGAGTCTGAGACTTGGAGTCTTGGGATGTCCTCGTCGGTAGCTGCACGCACAGAGCGTGTTCCAAGGCTGTTGGGGGCTCGGTGCCATCATGTGGTGGAGGTAGTGAGAGCGGTGTGTGTGTGTATGTGTGTGTGTGTGTGTATGTGTGTGAACAGTGCTTAACTGTGCCTCCTGCTCACAGGGCCTGCCGGGACCTCCAGGAGAAAAGGGTGAGACAGGAGACGTGGGCCAGATGGTAAGTGCGTCTGGACACCAAGACCAGGCTGTGGCAGGGGCTGACGTGGGGGAATGTCTGCCTTTTCTCTGGGCTCAATGTCCTCTCCGTTTCCCTAGGGCCCGCCAGGTCCCCCTGGCCCCCGAGGACCCTCCGGAGCTCCAGGTGCTGATGGGCCGCAAGGTCCTCCCGGAGGAATAGGGAATCCTGGTGCCGTGGGGGAGAAGGTGAGGCCTCGCGCCCCTTGTCACCGCACATCTGTACTGTGGGAGAATCAGAGTGTGTGTACGTGTGCACATACTCATGTGTGTATGTGCAAATGTGTGCAAGGGCACTGCTGAGTCATGCCCATCAGACACATTTTGAAATTTAGAAGAAGATTCATGAAGTAGAACTTGAAACTGTGATACGCTCATTGGTGGCGGCCTTTTGCAGAATTTCCAAATGATGTCCTCAACCAGTAAGGCCCCGCCACATTTCCCGAGATTTAGCCCTGATGGGAATTATCGTCTGTTCCTTGAAGTGCCAGAGTCTCCGTGTTTGCTGTTCCCATTTCAGCTGAATTCTTGTCCCATCCTCGGGAGGCCTCCTCTCTGCTGATGGATTTTAGGGTCTGGGTCCTCGAGATGACTCAAAGAGTGTGTGGGACCCATGTGTGCCCCTGTGTGCATGTGTCTGTGTGTGCAGAGTGCAAGTGTGTGCACCTGTGCACCTCTGTGTACATGTGTGTCTGAATGTGTGTGCACATGTGTGCATGTGTGTGTGTACATGCAGGTGCTGGGGGTGGGCCTCTATGCCAGTGCTGCTGAGTTGGCCTGACAGGAAAGCAAACTGGACAGGAGGGAAGGCAGAAAGCTCTGGAGCTCCCTGTGTACTGTTTCCAGAGTTTTCTTTCTGACATCAGGCCATGAAATGACAAGAAGCTTCCCTCACTGCTCATTTGCTGATACAGAATTTTATGATACAGAAATTAAAGAGAAGCACGCCCTGCTGCGCCCACAGAGGACGGCAGCATCGTTCTCTTACCATGCCGCGGCTGCCCCTGCCCGCTCCACCTTCCTGGGTCCTCCCCAGTGGCCATGGCCCTGAGGAGTGGAAGCAGCGTTCTCCCTGCCTCTGTCCTGGCTGTGCCCCCAGGAACACAGACCCACCTGCCTGCCCCCCACTTGTAGTTTCTCATACGCATCCTACGAAGCCCCCCAAGTCCCCTGTGGTATCGACGCCCCTCCCCAGGTCCATCACATGCCTGCCGCATCACGTGCCTCCTTTCCAACCCTGGGAGCTGTGTGGGGACTGAGTGCTATCCCACTGACCCAGGGGTTCCTGCCACCCGATGGCAGATGCTTGAGGCTGGAGCTGCTGTCCCCGTCACTGCCCTAACAGTGCCACACTGTCTCCTCAGGGTGAGCCTGGTGAAGCTGGTGAGCCTGGCCTTCCGGGAGAAGGAGGCCCCCCGGTGAGTGAGTGGGCATTGGGGCGGGATGTGCCCAAGTGGCTGTGTGGACAGGGTGCTGGACTGGAAGCTCTGGCCCTATCTCAGTTTCCCATCTGTAAAATGGGACTCATAAGCCTTTCAGAATCACTGGAAACAAGGGGAATGAGCCCTTGTGTGTGTGTGTGCATATGATGGTGACCATCGTGACCATCGTCACCAGTGGCTGGCAGTGTCTGTGATGACCCAGCCCCTTTCCCAGGCTACCATAGATGTGGGGCAACTGTTGTCACCCTGCCATGCCAGGCCTTTGAAAGCCGGGGAAATGTTTGCTATGAGGGCAGCTTGCAGATGGCTTTTGGGCCCTGGTGACAGCTGAGGGCAGGGAGTGGCCAAGGCCTCCTGGGTCTTTAGCTGCTGCCTCCACCTGAGAACCCTGGTCCTTGCAGTCCTCGTTGTCTGCTGTCTGATGACGGAGTTGGTCCCCCCACAGAACTGAGTCTTGGCCTGAGAGTGCCCTGGAAGCCAGGGCTCCTCAGCTGGCCATGTGGCACACAGCAAGGCCAGCACTCAGAGGGGCTGTTGAGGGCAGGGGGAGCAGATGCTTGGAGAGGGCTGTGTGTGCCAGCAACTGCCATGTCCCTAAGACTGGACCCTGGCTCTGCCCTCCAGGGACCCAAAGGAGAAAGGGGAGAGAAGGGCGAGTCAGGCCCCTCTGGTGCTGCTGGACCCCCTGGACCCAAGGGCCCTCCCGGTGACGACGGTCCCAAAGGCAGCCCCGTGAGTACTTCTGCGACACTGGGGGCCTGTGGAGTGGGGCTGGGTCCTGCACCCAGATCATCTGATTCCTCAGCATGGTATGCTTTGCTCAAGGAGTTGTGCCAGCACCATTGCTTGTCTCAGGGTAGTTTTTTCCAAGTCAGGAGGTTTTCCCACCGTAATGGGGGACAGTGGAGATGGGAGGAAGTCGATGTGGAGTGGAGGAGGTCGCCCCGGGTTCCAAGCACCCAGCCTGATGCACACTGCAGGTCAGATGGGCCTGGGGACGCTCCTGTCTCTGTCCTGCCCTGATTTACATCCGGAGTGGCTTTGGAGAGGCAAATTCTGGAAATCTGAAGGTCCAGGTTCTAGTCTCTGCCTGGAGCTCCCATGAGTGGACGTGTGAGTGAGACTCCTGCCCTTGGCATGTCTGTGGGAAGCCAGAGACTGGCTGACCCTGCCTTGCCAATGGCCAGGCTCTTGGCTCCTCGGGATGCTGCAGTGAAAGGGTTTTCAGGTCGTAACGTCTGCTGAGGTGTCAGCGCCGTGGGACTGCTCTAAGAGCTGGCGGGTGGCAGTGATCTCCTGGGGGCAGTGACGGGAGTTAGCACACAGGATCTTGGGCGGGCTGCTGACAGCCTTTCTCTTTCTCCTTTTTAGGGCCCAGTGGGTTTTCCTGGAGATCCTGGACCCCCTGGAGAGCCCGGCCCTGCGGTAGGTGTTGAGGAAGGCAAAGCTGCTCTATCCCCACTGCTGTTGCCTGGCCTCTGACAGCCCCATTTCCCTCTTTCTTTTTCGTGGTTTCCCTTCAGTGAGTTCTGTTTGGGGTGCATACTTTCCCAGGACTCCTGCGTTCAGACCACTGGGTGGAGAAGCACACCTCCCACCTTGGGCACTCTGTGTGCTGGCACCAAGGGTGGATTTTGACTTGGGGGAAGTGGCTGAGGATGCACTGGGAACCACTGGGTGAACTCGGGGTGCAGTCCAACAGTCAGCCAGGAACTTGACATTGTCCCCACAGGGTCAAGATGGTCCCCCTGGTGACAAAGGAGACGATGGTGAACCCGGGCAAACGGTGAGTCCGCAGCCTGCCATGGCTTCTTGGTGAAGGACGGCTGTGTGTTCTTGGCTCTTTGTAACTTGCGTGGTTAATTTCTGAGACAAACGCAAACCCTGCCCCCTTACGTGGTTTTTGACTGTGGCAGAGGCTCGTGGACTCCATTTGAGGGTCTAGTGAATGCTATGGTCCCAATTTACGTAAGAGGAAAGTCTGTGTTCAGTTTTGGGAGCAATTTTGCACACAGCTTCAGGGCTTCCATGACCCCCACATGCCAGCACAAGTGACAGAAGTTACCTGTACCCTAACCCCGACCCTAGTGGGGCTGAGCACCCTCCCCACAGGGCCCTTCCTGCCTGAGCTCCTGGTAGCTCTCATTAGACGTTGCAGAGCGTTTTAAGCACTTCCTCAAACCAACGCTGTCTGTCAGGGATAGATCAGCCCCAACAGGCTCCTGGGCAGGAGGCGGCTTGGAGGGGACAACCTGAGGCCTCACAGATCTCCCTCGCCCCATCCTGCACTCAGCAGGGCAAACTGCTGCTGAGAATTATATACCCATGGGCAAAAGGCCTGTGCCACCAATTTGTGACTGTCAGCTATGCAAAGAAAGGATTGGGGGCACAGCTCTGGGGCCAGACTGCCCCCCCAGATGTCCCTGTTTCACCACCTCTGGCCTGTGCCCTGGGACAGTATGTATCCCCACTTTTGTGTGAGAGGATGCTAAGCCCGTTGTGGGAAAGTTCTCCCATATACCACAAATCTGTGGATGCGAGGTGGGGTCCCCCATGCTGAGTGTGGGGGCTGCAGCAGAGCAGTCCCAGGCAGACCTCTCAGGGGCCTCTGTGCCGGCTCCTGAAGAGGGAGAGGCAGCACCCGGCCTGCTCAGGAGACAAGTTGCAATTCTGTGTGGTCTCCGTAATTTTGTCTAGCAGGCCCTGGTTCCTAATGCTCTGTGTGTTTCTTCTCTGGTACCAGGGATCCCCGGGCCCTACTGGTGAACCAGGCCCGTCTGGGCCTCCAGGAAAAAGGGTAAATAATTCTGCATGTGCACCCCTGCTCTCAGCACCCTGCGTGATGAGACTCCCTGGCTCCGGGTCCCTCTTCATTTTTTGCTGAGGCCAAGGGAGCTTTGAGCTCTGTGGTGAGGAAGGTGCTGTGTGTGAAGTATGTTCTCCATGAGCAGTGCGGTATGGTGAGGGAGTTGCTGGTGTGAAGTGTGTTCTTCATTAGCAGCGTGTTGTGGAAGGTGCTGGTGTGAACTGTGTTCTCATGAGTGGTGTGGTGTGGTGAGGGAGTTGCTGGTGTGAAATGTGTTCTCCATGAGCAGCGTGGTAAGGAAGGTGCTGTGTGTGAAGTGTGTTCTCCATGAGTGGTGTGGTGTGGTGAGGAAGGCGCTGGTGTGAAGTGTGTTCTCCAAGAGTGGTGTGGTATGGTGAGGAAGGTGCTGTGTGTGAACTGTGTTCTCTGAGTGGTGTAGTGAGGAAGGTGCTGTGTGTGAAGTGTTCTCTATGAGTGGTGTGGTGTGGTGAGGAAGGTGCTCTGTGTGAAGTGCTCTCCATGAGTGGTGTGCTGAGGAAGGTGCTGGTGTGAAATGTGTTCTCTATGAGTGGTGTGGTGAGGAAGGTACTGTGTGTGAAGTGTGTTCTCTGAGTGGTGTAGTGAGGAAGGTGCTGTGTGTGAAGTGTTCTCTATGAGTGGTGTGGTGTGGTGAGGATGGGGCTGGTGTGAAGTATGTTCTCCATGAGCAGTGCAGTGTGATGAGGAAGGTGCTGGTGTGAAATGTGTTCTCTATGAGTGGTGTGGTGAGGGAGATGCTGGTGTGAAGTGTGTTCTCCATGAGCAGTGCGGTGTGGTGAGGAAGGTGCTGGTGTGAAGTGTGTTCTCCACTCAGCTTCCTGCCATGTTGCCAAGCTGCAGACTTGCTGGGTATGTTGAAAAGGCTGCACCTTTTAGGATCGGCCAAGTGCTGCTGCCATCAGTAATACCTGTCATGGGAGAAAAACACCCACAAAGCTTAAAGACGTCTTCTCCCTGCCCGCCTCCCCCTCAGATTTTGCCTAAAAGTCAGGACAAACAAAAAGGCATTCTCTGCACAGTGAATAATGTCATTTGCTGGTGCTTTCTGGTGCTCCCTAGACCGGGGGCCACCCAGCACTCACGGTGCCAGATGCCTCCACAGATGGCCGGAGGGGCTTTTCTCTGGGACTAGGTCCTTGGGACTCATGCTAGGGCCCTCGTCTGGGTCTGGTGGCAGCCCGCCGGCCCACCACACCCCGCACCCCTCCCTAGGGCCTGGCCTGTTCATGTCCAGCACTGAGCTCACCCTGCGGCTGCTGCATGCTGCATATCCACCCACTGTTCTCTCACTTTTTTCAGGGTCCACCAGGCCCCGCGGGCCCTGAAGGCAGACAAGGAGAGAAAGGAGCCAAGGTAACATGCATTTCAGCCAGGCCATGCCTGTGCACAGGCCTTCCAGGGGGGCAGTGGGTGGGAAGTGGGCAATGTGAGGGCAGAGGAGGCCAGAGGTTGAGAGTGGTCTCGGGGCCCTGGCTCATGGCCACCCTGTGCAGGAGAGCCAGTTCTCTCTCACAGGTGGCGGCCTGGGTGCTGGGGTCTGATCCTGGCACCACAGTCCATCCTTTGGTCAGCTTGAGGCAGGGGCGGGGTGGGGGCTGCAGGAGTTAGGAGCCCAGGGCTGAGTCCCACTGTGCTGGAGAGCTGGCCATGCGGTGGCTGCCCACCCTGAAATGAGGATAGGGCCTGCTTTGGGAGGACAGAGAAAGATGGAGTGCCACAGCACACACAGTACAGGGTCTGGCTCCCAGAGTGTGCAGGAGCATCCTTCCAGTGAGGTGACTGGCAGGCCCAGATGGCACCATGATCTTTCTAGGGATGTCTTTCATTAAATGACACAATGGTGAGGGTCTCCAGGCTCCGGGCTGCTTGGGACATAGTGGCTGTGCCCACTGTGGTGGTGGTTGATGTGGTCAGTGGAGGCTGGGTGGACTATTGGCTGAGAAGGTTAGCAGGATGGGGAGTTGGCCAGGGCAGCTTCCATAGGAATGGCACCCGGAGATCTGGGCACCCCTGGGGGTTCCCCAAAGGCACCAGGGTTTCTGAGAAGTGATCCTAAACCCTATATCTCACTCTCCTTGCTGACCTGCAGGGAGAAGCCGGCTTGGAAGGCCCTCCTGGGAAGACTGGCCCCATCGGCCCCCAGGGGGCCCCTGGCAAGCCTGGGCCCGATGGCCTGCGAGGGATCCCAGGCCCTGTGGTGAGTGGTCTGCGCAGGCCTGGAAGGGGTGCGGGGGCTGCTCAGGGGAGGGGTGTGGGGCTGGGCACTCACAGGAGGATCTCTGTCTTTCAGGGCGAACAAGGTCTCCCTGGGTCCCCAGGCCCGGATGGTCCCCCCGGCCCCATGGTGAGTGAGCCTCCCCAGGGCAGTGGGGGTGGGTTTGCCACATGAACCTTCTGGGATGAGGACTCTGACCCCTCTTTTTCCTCCCACAGGGTCCCCCAGGACTCCCTGGCCTCAAAGGAGACTCTGGTCCCAAAGGTGAAAAGGTAAAGGGACCTCAGGGGCCCCTTCCAATCCCCTTGGGTTCAAACTCAGTGAGCTGTCGATCTGGTCCCTGAATTGCCGAGTGCCCACTGGAGGTGCTTGTGGCTGTAAACTAGAGGAAGTATGCACACTGCTTTGTGGCTCAGTCCCTGCCTTTAGGGACCTAGAAGTTTGGGGGATCCCCATGGTCCCCAATAACTGACAGAGAACCCTTTTGCTGGGTTCCGGGGTTCCAAGGTTCCGACTTGAAGGTGTTTGGCACCACAGGAGCAGCTGCTGGCCCTGGGCATGGTGGCCTGGGGCCTAGCAGCAGGGGAAGCCTCTTTCACTCTGCAATCACTGCTGATTTTTTACAGCTTACATTGACTTATTTACCCACATGACATTCTCACAAGCCTAACAGTTGTACATAAAGAAGGTACCAAGGACGCTTTTCTCCACTCTGATGCCTAATATCACTCATCACCAAGCCCCAAAGCAATGAAAGCTGAGGGAACCCTTCCAGAGCCTTCTGGAGGTTCACAGAAACAGAGACACATAAACAAACACAATGAGTGTATGCCCTCGAGTTCTCTTTTGAAATGATTATGGTCCCTGACTCTCTGTGTCCTGCTTTCTGTGTCAGTCCACAAGTTTTTAGTTCTTTATAAGAACAGGCATACATATTTACCAGACAAATTGAAAAGAGCATCTACGTAGAAAGACAAACATAAAAATTACCATCCAGGAGAGCCCACCACCCCTGGGTGCGTATCTGTGCCTGTGTCTGCTTCAGGAGAGAATTTTGCCACAGTCTATTCCCTGACCTGTCTGTTGAGTTGCCTCCCCTCCCCTCCAGGAGCTGCCCACCAGTGGCTCTGTAGCTTCCATGGCATGGCTGTGCTGCCCACCACGCCCACTGGCCCATTGTGGTCAGGTGTGGGTGAACGCCCCTTCGTGTCTTTGCTTTCCAACAGGGTCATCCCGGCCTGATCGGGCTCATCGGACCACCGGGTGAACAGGGTGAGAAAGGTGATCGTGGCCTCCCAGGCCCCCAGGGCTCGGCTGGCCCTAAAGGAGAACAGGTGTGTGAGATTATGTTCTGGCCCATGGGCTGGTAAGAAGCATCTTAGAACCCCGGGGTCTAGAGCCCAGAAGACGGGGCAGGTTAGAGCCTGGAAGGGCGTCCTCATATCTGGCAAATTGAGGCACCCTACCTACTTTGCATACAGGGATGGGTACAGGGCTGGGCTTGCCCAGGGCACCCAGGAGCTGCCCTGATCAGCAGGCAGGTGCTTCCTCCTCGTTGCAGTGGTAGCCCCCCGAGCTAAAGAGACACAAGTCAGATCACTGCACTTGTCTCCCATGTCTGACTAAGAAAGAGCCTTTGAACTTACCAATTGCCAGGAAGTCACAGTGATTGTCAGCAGTGTTCCCCAGAGTTAGGCGACAGTGACTCGCTGTTCGTCCCCTTCCTCCTCCCTTGTCCCCACATCCACACAGCTGACTTTGGACTTTTCTGGAAGCTGCTATAGACATTTGGAATTTGCAGCCTCAGCAACCACAGCCAATGAAACCCTAGCCAGACAGTTTCACCCTGACCTGCGACTAGTAGCCACAGGGACGTGGCCTGGGAAAGGTAGGGTGTAACCTGGAGGCAGGAGAGGGGATGAGGTGACATGCTGTGTCTCGCCCTTCTCCCCGGACGGCCACGTGTCCTCATCTAGTGTGGGAACCCCCACATCCCCAGAAGGTGTGCAAGGCACACATGGGCCTAGTCAGCTGTGCCACGTCCGCCCAGCCAGGGAGAGGTCAGGGTGCAGGGGACAGAGCAAGAGCACTCAGAGTCCCCCAGCTGGGGGTAGAGTAGAATCCCACCCGCTGTGGGCCCCATGGTGGTTGCAGGGTGGTGTTGGAGGATGGAACTTGTTGGAAACTCTGCTATTGGCCATTGTCCTCCTGGGCCATCAATGATGTCCCACTGGCCGGTATCCTCAGGCCACAGAATCACCCTCAGAGGAGTGCTGCCCCGGGTATGGTGGCCCACCACCCTGAGTATCAGGAATTCGGGGTCCCCACAGCCGTAGTGAAGGCACCTCTCTGTGTCCACCCTCCTCATTCACTACGGTCTTGGCAGGGCTGCCAATCTCACTGGACGGTCTGTGGGATTCTTAAAGAGATCTGAAGCCGGAGCCCCTGCCCAACCAAGGACATGGGAGGAGAGTGTGCCCTCCCCAGGCGACATCTGGCTGCCAGCCTTCTGCCACTCTTGCTGGTGGCTTCAGTCCTTGCCACAGTCCTTGTGGATTGGGGGCCTCCGAGTGCAGGGGCCCCAGTGCCCATCAGCTGCAGGGGCAGCATTGGCCAGGCAGACGGAAGCCACCCTGCACCACGGCCCTGCCTGAGCCCCGTGGTCGGGTGGGGGTGGGATTCCGAGGAGCAGCAGTGCACTCCAAGGAGTGAAAAGCGCAGACAGGAAGGAAAGACTCCAGGACACTCACTGCCCACCCAGGCTTGTTTTAGTGGGGAGAACAACTCCAGGAACACAGATGGAGGGGACTGAGCCAGGGTGGAGGCTTAGAGGGATCAGTTCTGTACTTCAAATAGAGTGTGAAAAGGGAAGTCCCAACTCATGGTCACCTCTTGGTGGCCCTGCAGGGTTCTAGCCTGGATGAGGGGCTGGGGGCTGTCAGCCTCGGGTGGATACTCAGGTCAGCCTGGGCTGGATGGCTCCCCAGACAGCGCTCCAGCCCCGGTGCTGTAGAGCAGCCCAGACCCAGATCCAAATGGAGCCAAGAGACTGCCTTAGGGACGAGGCGGAGAGGGGCCACAGTGGTGGGCCATGTGCACAGCTCCTCGCCATCTGAGGATAATGACCTGCATTTTCTGCTCCTTTTCAGGGTATCACTGGGCCTTCTGGCCCAATTGGGCCCCCTGGGCCCCCTGGCTTGCCCGTGAGTATCTGGAGGGATGTCGTGTTGCCCAGGTCATTTCTGGGAGGTCAGGTGCAGGGGTGAGCAGTATCTGGGTCTCATTGCGGGACTGGGCAATCACAGGAAAGTCACCCGAGACAGCAGTGGGGCCCAGAGTAGGTTTGCCCATTAACTCCATGCTGGGGTTTCAAGTGACAGGAGCAAGGACGAGGGGTCACTGGACCCTGGTCTCTGGTGGAGGCTGGCGGGAAGAGCCTCTGTCTCTGGGCACTTCCAGGAATGAGGCCACTGGTCTGTGGGCCTTGGAGGGAAGGTGGGGCAGCAGCGTCTGGCTCTCCAGGCCTCCCAGTCCACAGGAGCAGGCCGACCTGGCCCAGACCTGAGCAGTTGGGGTCTGCTCCTCTGATATCCGGGAAGCCCTGGGTCTCTACTTGTCCCTGCCCAGTCTGTACAGGCTGGGCCTTGGGAACTTGTGGCCCAAGGCTGGGCCCTGCTGTGTGCAGTGGGAGAGGGGTTCAGATGTGCATTATGCTCCCCTGCGAAACCAGGATGAGCTCTAACCTGGTCCTGAGTGGCTGTCTGAGCTGACTTCCCAGTTAGAAAGGGCAGCCCTGTGTCCCCCCGGTGGGGTGAGCATCAGCCAAGCCCTGGCCTTCCTCCTATCATCCCATCTCAATCAGGCCCATGCAGACACAGACTCCTGGGGCAGGGGGGCGGAGGGACGCGCAGGCACCCAGGGTGAAGCCTAGGCTGCGTAGAAGGGTTACGGTAGGGGCCCAGAAATGTGGGCCCACTCCCTGATCCTCGGTCTTCTGCTCTTGCAGGGTCCTCCGGGTCCAAAAGGTGCTAAGGGCTCCTCGGTAAGTGCTACGCTGCCCAGGCCCAGGTGGCAGGGGAGGGCAGTCCTGTGATCCGGTTCCTCCTGTCTTTCTAAGCCGCCCAGCACATCTCAGACGGAGGCATTGCGCTGCTTGCCCCCCCTGAGGAAGGAGTCTGGCCCCTGAGGTCCCCTCTCAGGGCATCCAGGAGACTGGAGGGGTCTCTGCCACCCCATCCCTCCTCCCACTGTGTGGGCTGCCTCTGACACACAGGATTCTGGGGACCACTCCAGACCTGAGGGTGGAATCAAAGTCCCCTTAGCCTTTGTGACCAAGTGCTCGTTCTCTTCTCTTTCCCCAGGGTCCAACTGGCCCCAAGGGTGAGGCAGGCCACCCAGGACCCCCTGGCCCACCGGTAGGTAGTCCTTGAAGAGAGGGAGGCTGAGTGGGGTACAGCAAGCTCTGCGGGAATTGCAGGACACATTTGCCTGTGGGGCTCCCTCCTGAGACTTGATGGAGCCTGAGCTGTGTGCAGGAGGCTGTCCCTGGGGGCAGCAGGGAAAAGGAGTCACACAGGCCTGTGCGTGGGGACTCACAGACCAACTTGCCCTGGAAGAACCATGGGCCTGGGGCAGAGAGTGTGCACACGTGTTTGTGTGTATATGCCCGTGTATAAAGTGTGTGCATGTGTCTGTGTGCATGCGTGTGGGGGTGCAACAGATCATCCCCGAGGGCAGGATGCAGCTCAAGATGAGCCCGAGAGTGGTGTGAGCACCAGGGATAGACACCCTCCATGGCCGTGCAGTCTGTGCCCACTGGGGCCACCTGGGACTGGGGCCCTGCATCACAGGCAGTCACCCGGCCCCACGTGTCCAGCCCAGCGGGCTGCAGGGCAAGAGAGGGTCCAGACGAGGACAGAATGGCAGACAGGGTGTGAGGCCACAAAGGCAGGAGGGGCTGGGCCTCGGGCTCCCAGGACATGCTCAGAGAGAGAGGCGGCCAATAGCGGCAGGAGCTGGCAGAGGGGATGGGCGTGGAATGTTCCAGAGACAAGGACAAAGGAAGAAGCTGTGCTGGGTGGACAGATGTCTGTGCAACCAGGTGCCCAGTTGGCCTCCAAGCCCCTGGGTCCCCTCCTGTCCCTCCCACCCACTGCTCCCGTCCTGCACCCAGGGTCCCCCGGGCGAGGTCATCCAGCCCCTGCCGATTCAGGCATCCAGAACGCGGCGGAACATTGACGCCAGCCAGCTGCTGGACGACGGCAATGGTGAGAGCTACACGGACTACGCGGATGGCATGGAGGAGATCTTCGGCTCGCTCAACTCTCTGAAGCTGGAGATCGAGCAGATGAAGCGGCCCCTAGGCACACAGCAGAACCCCGCCCGCACCTGCAAGGACCTGCAGCTCTGCCACCCCGACTTCCCCGATGGTGAGGCCCTGACGGGCAAGGACACAGGGCCGGGCAGGGACAGGGGGACGGAAGGACGGGGAAGGGGGAAAGGGGGATGGCCGGCCAGGCGGGGGGTCTCCCCACTTGACTTACAGGGGCATTGCAGAGGTGAGGCAGTGGGGTCCCTGAAGGCAGAGCAAAGAGGCCAAGGCTGCAGGGTCAGACAGGCTGGGTCCTGGTCTCATGTTAGCCATTATGGAAGGCAGCCCCCTTCCCCCCAGGCTCATGTTCTGATCTGTCCAGTGGAGTGAAAGCTCCCTGTGAGGGGACAGTGACAGGAGACAGCCCATGACTTACTTTTGGCCGGCACATAGTAAACCCTGAGTCAGGGCTGGTAGCGACATCGTACATGGACAGGTAGGCTCTACACTCTGTTCACCACCAAATTACAAACCATTCTCCCGGTCGCTGTCCTTAAAGCCCGGCCACTGTCACAGGTGCATCTCGTCAGCTTCTCTTCTCTCGGGGAAGTGTCTGTTTCTCCTGCAAAGTTTGAGGGAGTCTGTAGTTCCAGTAGACTCGGGTTCTATCCATGTGAACTTCTGGGTTCATTTTGGAACATGCTCTGCATTTCTGTCCACCCAGAGAGTGGGCCGGGCCCTACCCTCCCACCCTCCCTGACTGACATTGGACATAAGTCACCAAACATGTGCCCAGGGTGCCTCGCACACACCTGTTGGATGAATCTGTCCACATCTCTTTACGGACCCAGTAGGAAAAGCAAAGTGCAATAGAGCAAACACCAGGAAGGCCCCGTGTTAGTGCCATTATGGCCCTGGCCGTGTGTTTTGACTGCTGGACTAGAATGTCGCAGCGGCTTCTGGAGCCATCCAGGGAGCAATTCTCATGAGTCTGCCTGCCTCCCTCCCTGCCTCACCATCCAGGTGAATACTGGGTAGATCCTAACCAAGGGTGCTCCAGGGATTCCTTCAAGGTGTACTGCAACTTCACAGCCGGAGGCTCCACGTGCGTCTTCCCCGACAAGAAATCTGAGGGGGTGAGTACCTGTGTCCCCAGAACGCCCCCGGCAGGGTGTCCATCTCACGATGGGGCAGGCCGAGGGCTTTAGATATTTCTCAGGGACATAGCTTTAAGTCTAAAAACCAGAAATCAGTTTTATAATAAGAGTATTCTTCTAGAAGTAGGCTTTAAGTTGTCTTAAGAAAAAAAAGTTTTTAGCAGTAAAATAGATTTGTGCGGCCCAGGGTTATGGAAGGCTGAAGGGTTTTCCACCTGCCACCCGGTGTTGGGGCTTCCTCCAGGACTCAGCGTGATACTCTCAATCCCCTGTGAGAGAATTTGAGGACAAGTATAATGAAGTGACCCAAAGACGCCTTCTAGAATTCTACAATTCTTAGTCCCAGCTCTTCCCATGGGGTCTGTTCCAGTCCCTACCAAGTGCTTTATTTTCAGGTCTAGCTGATAAGGAGCAGGCTTGAGGAGCTAAGTTCTGATTCATTGAGATTTTGTGGAATGTCACTTAAATAGCCCTTCCCGGGCCTCAGCTCTGTGGTAGGAGTCTGTGTGGACGGCTGTGTGCGCCTGAATGTGCAAGCAAGCGGACATGTGTGTGCACCTGAGGTGGGGACCATGTTGGCCTGGGACAGGGAGGAGGACAAAGTCCTTTCTCTAACTGGGAAGATATCTAGGACTCCAGCTTTTGAGCCCGCATCAGTCTGAACAGATAGCAGTTCTGGCATAATGTCCCACTGGGACAGCTCACTCATGTCACAGGACCCCAAACGAAGGCAGCTGTCTGCTGCAGGCCCAGCGCATACGTGCACCTGCGTTCCACAGCCGCGGCCTCCCATGGGGCTCAGCGTCCCGTAGGAGCTGCTCCCTGCAGGAGGGAGAGCAACTAAGCTGTCCCCGGGGCTGACAGCCCTTTACGTCCTAGATCACGCTAAACGCGGTAAGCGCCAGCACCCTCTGGGGCTGGAGCCTGCTGGCAGCACACGGCACACTGGCTTGGAGATTTGTGGCATGTGTCCCCTCCCCACCTTGACATCATTAATCCTCAATCTGCTTTCCTGGCAGCAGACCTCTTGCACTGCAGAGAAGAGATTCTAAGGCCTGGCCGCCTCAGTCCTTGTTTCTTGGGTCTGGCAGAGGCCCAGGAAGGAGTTCAGTGAGAAAGGATGTTGAATCCCATCCCTCTCTCATGGTCTGTCCTCTGCAAGTGGCCTCGCTGCTGGGAATGGACGGGCCGGACTCCCCGGTGCACAGAGGTTTCCCAGGGAGCCGAGCGGCTTCTCACAGCATGTGGTATGAGGCCTTTGGGTGACCCCACAGCTCCCCCTCTTCCTGCGAGGTGTCCACGGGCTGGACCCTCAAACTCAGGCCACAGCCGCTCAGCCAAGAGCAAACAGACCCTCTCCTGGGTGGCACTGGCCACAGGCCTCCTTAGAATGGCAGGAGGGTCACAGCAGAAGGCTAGGGGGAAGCTCACACTCGCCCTGTGTCTGTCTTAGAAGGAAGCTGCCCTCTTGTCACCTGAACTTGGCACTGATAGCAGAGGAAATGAGAGGGTGAGAGAGTTTGGAGGGGCAAGAAGTAGGGTAGACCCCCTTTTCTGGCTCTCCTGGCACAAGGCCCACTGGGAGGAGAAAGCGAGGGGTTGGTAAGGAGTTGACTTGTGCTTCCTCGCTGTGGACGACCGGGGCCTGGGCCTGTGGGTTTTGCGAGCCGAGAAACGAGCCACAGCTTGGGGGACTGGGAGTTCCTCTGCGCAGGACTTTACCTGACTGCCGGGGTCTGGCAGACAAAGGGAGAGAAGGCGCTGTAAAATTTACACACGCACACACATACACACACACGCACACGCGTGGTGCTCTGACCCGTGAGAGACAACACGTATCAGCCTCTTGTGAGGCTGACAGGTGCCACCCTGTCTAGAATTTCAAGGCCTTTTTATCAGGGACTTGGGTGTGTGCACACACGGGGCAAAAACTGAGAAGGTAACAGTCTCATATTTCAATTAAATAAAGTCTTTCGTTCAAGGAAGACAGTTATCAGGCTGAAGGACACTGGAGCACTAAATCAGAGATTAAACAACACCAGCGTGGGGAAGGTTGCAGCCCTCAGGTTAGATAGCTATGGCTCAGGGGTATTTGTCAGCTATTTTCTGGCTTTATTTATAGCCTGTCACTAAGCTGCTGATCTCTATCTAGACATTTCCCAGACTTTTCTTATCTGCTCTGCTGGACAGTCCAACACACCCTCACCACCTTAGGTGTTCATCACAGCGAGGGGCTGGGGTTTGGGGCCATACCCCACACGAGTTCTTGGGGATGCCAGCCTAATCTAGCTTTCACCCACACCTGTCAGCCTGGGCTGGGGACAGGCTCCCTCTTGCCATACCTGCTGCAGGAAAATCAACGGTGGCTGGCCCTTGTTCCTGTGTGTGATGCCCCACAGGCCTCTACCCACCCACCACACCATGGGGCCTGCCTGGCTGGGTCTGTCCTGTGTCTATGTGGGACCTTCCCAGGAAGGGGACAGAGGCTGTCCCTTGGTGGCTCAATTCCAGGAAGGCATTGGAGGAGTGAGCCCTGGGTCTCTTGTCAGCAGGAGACTCGCTGGTGACTCGTCAGAGGACTACAGCCCCCAGTCCCCAGGAAGAACCCCCACCACACATACGCCACACACACAAGCATGTCACGAACCACACCACACACAGTACAAATGCACACACCACACACACACATACACACACACACAATGGGCTCAGCTCCTCGGGCTGTGAGGTTAGAAGGGGAAGATGCCCACACGTCCCTTGCCCATTAGGAAATGCTGGCTTTTATTACCTTCATCAGAGTCTTTAGGCTCCATCATTCACTCACTCCATGAGCGTTCCCAGCAGTTGCTGGGTAATGGACACTGTGCCCAAGGCCTGGTGTGGGAGGCCTGAAACATGCAGAGTGTGACCCCTACCTGTGAATTCCTCTACCAGATGCCGGCACCTGCTGTCACCTGGGGCTGTGTTATCCTTTTCCTCATCATGCCAGTCTGTCCTTGAGGTCCGCAGGGCAAATCAGAGCCCCTCAGTGAATCCTTTCTGCAACCACGTCCTGATGGAGGGCCCGGGGTACAGGGGTGGGAGAGCGTGGGGGCTTTCTCCTGGAGGCAGGAAAAGTAACCCTTTCCTTTTATGTTTCTTTCCCTCTCCACCTCTCCGCTGGATGTTTAGGCCAGAATCACTTCTTGGCCCAAAGAAAACCCGGGCTCCTGGTTCAGTGAATTCAAGCGCGGTAAACTGGTAAGGTGCCTCTCACTTCTGGGCGGTTGTCGCTTTAAACCCGCTCATCTCATATCTTGCAGAGTAAAATGGCCCGCTGGCCCAAAGAGCAGCCTTCTACCTGGTATAGTCAGTACAAGCGAGGTTCCCTGGTAAGTGGCCACCTTGGCCCAGCCACCTGGCACTGCCTGCTTGCAACACGGCTGGCTCATGGCTGGCTCACGGCTGGCTCACAGCTGGCTCGCAGCTGGCTCAGGCTGGCTCACGGCTGTGCATGGAACTGATGGCTGCCGTGTGCCACACCTGCTCTTGCCTTTTTGGTTAAACTGTTCCATGTCATGTGACCTCAAGATTCAGCATGGGTGTGGAGTCCTGTCCTCCTGCCCCTCTGCATAAGAGTGCATTTTAACCTGGAGTAGGCGGGTGGTTTTCAGTTTAAATTTAGGACTCTCAAAACTGAGTAAGAGCCCCAGGCCAGAGCCGACCCATGGCCTGTGGATGGGCTAGCCCCATCGTCCTGGGATTTGAGGTCAGGGAGTCCAGGAGAGGGAGGGCTCTCTCTAAGTCCAGTGGGCAGGTGAGAGGAGATGGATCCTGGACCACTCCCACGCCATTCATCCCCTCTTCCTGTAGCTCAGGGCCCAGGGGACTTCTGATGGCCACCTGGCCTGGCACTCACAGGACTGTGGTACTTGCGTTTAACTGCTGGGTAATCCACCTCTGAAAGGAAAGGCACTCGGCACCGTTTAAAGAACAGAACTGATGCTTTTGTGCCTTGTGTAGAAACCAAAGCTGGCTGGGACTTGCTGATGTGCGCCAGTGGCTGCCTTCACTCGGTAGAGATTTTCCCCTGGACGTCACAGGAGTTGGGTTTGGGCCCTTTTCTGGAATAAAGAGCAAAGGGTTCTGGGCTCTTCCCCCAGCAAGTTAAAAAAGGGTCAAGCTTCCAGAATACAGATGGCCTCTAAGTGCCATTTAGAGCCCAGATTTCACTTGCTGGGACCTGGCTGGCCCCACTCCCAAGTGGTCCTTGAGGACCCCCCTGCGTTGGGTTATGTGGCCTCCAGCCTGACCCTTGATCCTTGGTTGCTGCACCCAGGCAGGCACCAGCCCCAGTCTCTCGGAGACGTGGGGTGCAGAGACCATGCGCCCCACTCCACATGCCCATAGGTTCAAAGAGCAGTGGCTTCTGGCCACTTTGCTCCGTCCACACCTCTGAAACTCACCATCCCTTAACTAGACATTTTGTGGCTGATCCTTAGTATCTCATCCCCTTGTCGGTGATGCCCAAGGCATGTGCTGCTTTCTGGATGCAGCCGGTTTGCAGCACGTGCCGTGTTGGGGCTTCCTCTCCTGTCGCTGCGCTGTGGCCTCAGGCACTGGTTCTCCCTTCCCTCCATGTGGCCCCATCCCCCCCTTGCTCGTGCTCTCTCCAAAATGAGCTACCAGCACACAGAAGGACCTGAAGTGGACAACACTCAGGGCGGGCTGACCTGGGTGGACAAAGGGGGGGGACGTGGGCAGAGGGAGCAGGTGGGGAAGGAGCTGGGCGGCAGAAGGTCCCTTCTGAGCGCCCGCTGGTTACCGCCTGCCTCCTCCTCCCCTGATGGTGCTTGGTCTCCAAAGACCCCACCCTCCAAAATGTGAAAATGAACGACGCCCACTTTCCTCACTCAGCGGAAATGGTTATAAAACCTTCACAACAGCTATCGGCCCAGTGACCCTCTTCGGACCGTTATGTCTCAGACAGTGGTGGAGGTTCAGGGCCGATCCCAGGAAGATACCCCCCAATGCTGGGGTCTTCCCATGCCCTCGTCTCTAACTCTGAGACAGATAGTGGCCGCAGCCCCTCCTCAAAGACCGGGCCTTGCCTGGGCAGGGTGGCCACACATACCACATTCAGATAATGCTGCAGGGACCCCTCCTGCAGGGGGGTACAGTTGCACCCTGGGACTCTGGGCTCCCCATGACCGGTGGGTGCTGGGGCTTCAGGTCCTTCTTGGCCGGGGCTGCCACAGCCTGCCCACAGCCTGCCCACAGCCTGCCTCCTCCTCGAGTCAGTCACATCTCCCAGGAGGAGCTTCGGAGCCCAGACTGTCGGTTGGTATTCAGCTTTCCTCCTCCAGGTCTGCCCGAGGTTACCTTCCCATAACCATGAGCGTGGAGTTGCTGATGGCTTGGGGACCCAGTGTGTTCCCACAGCCCTGCTGGGAGTGAGTGGCCTCCCTGGGCTTGGCTCTTCCCTCCTGGGCCTGCATAGTTAGATGTATTTAAAAAGCAGGCTACGAAGTGTACTCACCGCCCTTCTCCCCACTGCCTGGACCCACGGGCTCTGCGACAATATTATTTTAAATTCTTTTCATGTTCAATGAAAGTCTTTTGGGGACAAGGGTCTGAAGAACGGTATTGGGGTAGCAGCTGCCCGGGGGTGGGAACAGCTGGTCTCAGATGCTGACATTTGTCTGCTCCAGTCCCTGATGCTACAGACGGGACAGGCCTGGCCCTGCTCAGCCAGGGCTTTCCTGCAGAGGGGGCTTTGAGGACCTACTGGTGGGGAGAGAGGCACAGGCCTCATTTTGGGGGCTAAGAAGTGTCCTCGTCCCTGGCACTACTGAGTGTTTCAGAAAGCTAGAGTTTGCAAAAAAGATACAAAACTTGAGACTCATTTCTCAGGTCGCCCTGCACTAGCCCCAGGCAATCTGGATGGCCCAGCGGGTACCTAGCTGGTGATGCTGGAGAAGCCACTTGAGAAGCAGCACGCCACCTTTCCCTGGTGCCTCCCCTAGACTTGCTGTAGTTGGGGTGGCTCTCCAGTGGGAGTCACGCCCGCAGAGTCCCTGTGGCCCCTTCAGCACAGCCAGGCAGCCCATGCAGCCCCTGGCTGCAGACCTGCTCACTGCCATGGGAGGCCAGCCCTGGAGGTGGCTGTGCTAGGTGCTGTCCTGTGACCCCTGTGCCTCCAGCCATCATCACAACCTGCCCTCCTCAGGCCGGCCTTGCTGCCTAGAGGCTGAAGGTCTTGCCCCAGCCAGCCACAAGGCCCCTGAGGCCTCAGGCCCCTCTAGCTCCGGCTTTTCATGGCTCCCTGGCCAGGGCCTTGCCCATCCGGGTGTCGGCACTGGACCTTCTTTTGTTCCTGTAATCTCAGGAGGGCTTCGTTCACTGGCCATGGGGCACAGCGAGGGGACACACCTGGCTCCTCTCCACACGGGGCTCATGGTCCAGCCTCAGGGACACATGGGGCACTGGGACCCACAGCATAGCAGCCAGGGCTGGCTAGAGGATGCGGGGGTCTAGGGGATCAGACCGGGGTCCCTGGAGGCATAGAGGAAGCCTGGGAGCGGTTGTCTGGGGTGTGACTCCAAGGACAGTAGTGGTGGCAGTTCCTGCCAGGGTGGGCAGTGTCCTAGGCAGGGGAGAGCCTTGCAGAGACTCAGGGGCAGAGGGAGGGCACAGGCTGCCGGGGAGCAGGGAGAAGTACCCAGCTCAGGCAGGGTCCCAGACACTCCATCCTAATCCTGCTTCACGCATTACTGGGGAGGCGACCTGGCCTGCGGCTCCAGGGCACCCGGCCCAGTGGTTGGGGTGCTGAGTGCACAGGCTTTGGAGATGAGAGGCCCGTCTCCATGGAAGACATCTTTGAGAATGGGTCTCTGTTAATTCAACACAAACAAACCAGGCAGAGCCCAAAGTGCCGTCTGGGAGGAGCCATCGGTGGCACAGGGGGGAGGTCTGTGGGTGGACATACAGGAAGCACGGCTGTTGTGGGCACTGCAGAGGGTGCTGGCCCAGGAGACCCTGGCTGCAGTTCATGGAGCAGCAAACCTCTCTTGGGCTCTGCTAGGCAGTTGGCAGAGGGTGCTGCGGCCCACCGTCCCGTCCTCCCTGAGCTTATAGCCTGGTAGAGAAGACAGGATGCTGTGACAGGGCTGCCCTGGAGCAAGTGCAGGAGCATCTAACCCTGGTGGGCTTCCTGAAGGAGGCACCATGGGCGCTAAACCCTACAGGATAACTAGAGGAGTGGGTGGATTATTTAAGACCCTGAAGGAAATGAGACATGATTCACTTTGCTCCTGGGAGCCCCCAAGACAGCTGGAGTGTGCCGGCTCCGGGGTCTGTGGGTGCAGGGGGTTTCCAGTCTGTGTCTTCCAGGAGACAGGGCACAGGTGAAGCCCAGGGCAATGCACACGTGGGGCTTTGTGCCCGTGTGTGTGTCCCTGCCCTGCTGACCCCTCTTCCTTTCTGCCCCCTCCCCTCCCGCACAGCTCTCCTACGTGGACGCCGAGGGCAACCCCGTGGGCGTGGTGCAGATGACCTTCCTGCGGCTGCTGAGCGCCTCTGCCCACCAGAACGTCACCTATAACTGCTACCAGTCGGTGGCCTGGCAGGACGCAGCCACAGGCAGCTACGACAAGGCCATCCGCTTCCTGGGCTCCAATGACGAGGAGATGTCATACGACAACAGCCCCTACATCCGCGCCCTGGTGGACGGCTGTGCGGTGAGTGCCCCACCATGGGGATGCCAGTGTCTGTGCCTCATGGGGCCCACTGCTCACCCAGCACAGGCTATGGGGCGCCTGCTGGAGAGGCAGGGAGGGCCCAGGAGATGCCTCGCCCCCAGGCAGCCCTGGGGTTGTCGGAAGACTTGGAATCCCAGGCCAGAGTTTCTGGAAACTTCCATAGTGCTGTGGGTTAGGGAGGAAATCTGAGACCTGGTAGGAAACTCCAGGGGCCTGGTTTCCTACTGTCCCGAACTCAGGGCCTCCCTCTCCTTAGCAGTTCTTTTCTGAGAGGGGCCAAGACTAAGGCTATGTTTGCTCCAATGATACCATGGCCATTCCGGAGAGGCCCCGCAGACCCTCAGTGATGGCAGCGCCTGCCATGGTCAAGGTCACCAGCTCTCCTGATGCCCGGCACACGCAATTTCTCCAGGGGAGGGCGGCTCTGCCTGAAGGCAGGGGAGCCGAAGCCAACAGGGAGAGAGGCTCACTCAGCCCACATGGCCAGTTGGGGCTGGTGCCAACGTCTGCGCCCCACCTCACCACCCCCTCTGGGCACCAGTCCTGCCCTCTGTCCAGCGTGACCGGGCTCACCCCCACAGAGGCTGTGCTGAGACTGCCCAGGCTGCTCTCTGCCCCGGGCCACTGCCCAGATCTAGGATGCGCCTTTGTGTCCTGGAAATGTGCCAGGGCCTGTGAGAATCCTTGGACGTGTCCCCTTTGTGTGGCCTTTGAGAGGCTGCAGGTGGGTCTCCTATTTCTTACTGACACCAGTCCCCATTCTCACTCCACTTGTTCTTGAGAGGCTCTGCCCACAGCACCCCCAGGCCAGCTCCCTCAGGGACTGCGGCTAGCATGGCTCCACGGCGTCCATCTCCCTCCGTGTTCAGGGTCAGCCGGCTGGCCTCCCTCCAAGCCAGCAGCTCTTTGGTGCCCCTGGAACATCATGGAGTAGTTCTATGAGCAACCCTGGGCCTAGGGAAGTGCGAGAGGGTGGTGCGGACTCAGGGCAGACCTTCCTGGAACCCCTGAGAGCAGGATTGGTGCCAGGAAGACCCAGGCTCCAGTCTTGACTCCTCCCTGGCCCTCAGCCCTGATATGTTCAGCTCCTTGCCCAAGGGCTGTTCCCAGGTGTAAAGCTGTACTCAAGACAGGCGGGGCAGCCCACTCAGCGGGGTGTCTCCACTCCAGGGTTTGGCCTCCCTCTGCCACGCAGCCCCCGAGGTTTTGTCTGAGTCAGCACTTGGAGGTCTGGGTGTGGTTTGTGCAGAGTTCATTCCTGTGTGAGGTCGAGGGACCCAGTTCCCTGAGGAAAGGGGTCCCAAACACTAGGTGATGTTTCCTCCAGCATCTGTCCCTGTGCTGACAACTGCCCCAGGCTGCTTCCCGAGTCCAAATGAGGACAGCAGCACCTGCCTCACAGAACTTCTGGGGAGCACATCAAATCATGCCTAAAAGAGTTCAGAGTTTTATCCACCCCACCACAAGTCCCAGATGAGACCCAGCTCCTGTGACTATTTCTAGACAACATGGACTCCCAAGTGCAAGGGAATAAATAAGGAGGTGACAAGAAACCAGAAATCTATAGAGGAGAGGCAAGGCCTGAGCAGACAGAGCCCCAGATTTGGCTCTGAGCTTCCCGGCTTCCTTGGCAAAAAGGGAAACACTCTGGTTGGCCCAGTGTGTGTCCCCTGATAAAGGGAATAAAATGGCCTTCTGGAAGAGGAGAACGTTCCCTGGAAGGCAGTGGAAAGCTCCATCCTAGGAAGAACCTTGGAAGTTAGGGTGACCATGCCCCCGGCCCCCTGAGCTGGCTCAGATAGGCTTCCCTTGCTCTTAAGAACTTCCTAGAAGATTCAGCTTCTTTCATCCCACTTTTTCTTGAAGCTCCTACCCCTAATCATTCCAACAGCAAAAGTGGGAAGTCCCAAAAGTTCTTAGCGACACTGTCTGACCCAGAACCTGCCCTCTGGGCCCTGCTTGCATCCTGGGACTGGGTCTTGCTTGGGTCTTCTTGATCCCACAGCAGACAGCTCCTTCCTCGGGCCCACCATCATCTGGTGAGGTGGGTGTGCTGCTGGCACTGGGGCTGCACGGCCACTGGTGTCTCCAGCCTCCATGTGCCAGACGCCACTGAACACATGCCCACTTCTGAATGAGAACTCCTGACCCTGATCTTTACTTTAGTTTATAGGTGCAGAGCCCCAGAGAGGTGTGTGGACTTAACCCAGGTCTCTCGGGTATGGCAGAACCGAGTCTCCCAACTCCCATTCCAGCATTCTTCCCACCAGATCCCCTCCCTGGCATAGCTGCACCTTGAATGCCTCCACTGACGGGGATCTCACCACCTCCTGAGATAGCCCAGGCCATGGTTGCAAAGTCTCAGTACTAGGAAGCTCTTCTGGGAGCTGAGATAAAGTCTGCTTATCCTTAACTCCCCCCACACTGCCTACCTTGGCTCCCCGAATCAGGCAGAGGAAGCCTAGTTCTAGGGCAGCGTTTCCCAGCCTCAGCAGTCTTCACATTAAAGGCCAGGCGATTCTTTGAAATGTGGGGCTGTCCTGTGCCTTGTGGGGTGTTTACCAGCAGCCCTGGCCTCTTCCCACTAGATATCAGCAGCAGCCCCCTGCCCAATTGTCTCCACCTTGCCTGGTGTCTCTCGGGGCAAAATCTGCCCCCTCATGTAGAACTGCAACTCTGAACAAAAATCGGTCAGAGGTCTGAAGGGGTCTCAAAGGCTTCCGTGCTAAGGACCTGACTACCTGGCCTCTGGGTCTCGCCTGTGTTGTCCTAAGAAGCTGGCGCGGGAGCAGAGGGGCTCTGTGGTCTGGAAGGAAAGGGACTGGCAGAGGCGTGGAGGTGGGTGCAGGGGCGTGGAGGTAGGTGCAGGGGCGTCCATGGGGAGCTGCATGCAGCAAAGCCAGGCTGGACTTGCAGGACCTTGGCCACTGGGGACCTGCTGGATCCATACTTTAATGATGGCCAAGGAATTGGGAGTCCATGGCGGGCACCATTTGGCTGGGCAACCTGATTGGCGAGGCTGCCGAGCTGGCCCTGTGGAGAGGCATGAATCACCTGCGAGAGGGCCAGGAGCCACTCCACATAAATCCTGTTGTTTGTGCAGCTTTGTGCGACCTCTGGGGGTTGTTGTTAGCCTGTGTTGGTAATTTATGCCTCTGGAATAGCGGGGCTGCAGGGTGGCTGGCATTAGATACATCCCCTCTAAGCGCCAAGGTCATTGGAGCAGAGAGGCCCCCTTGACGACGTGCGGTCACTGCCAGTTCAGCACATGTCCCCTGGGGGGAAGAGGCTGCTGCTGCCCCCAAGGAAGACTGTTTGCTCATCCTCCTGGGACAAGGGATAAGGAAGACCAGGCCCTGACCTCTGGTCCACTCACTGGTTTGCTGCCCTATGACAGCACTGCCGGAAGGCCAGATCAGACCATTTCATTTGATTTCTCAGATCAGACCGAGCTAGGGAGCAGAGGCCAGACGATGGGTGCTCAGATAGGTCGTGGTGGTCTCTGGCCCCTCTTTGCTGGCTGGACTACAGGGCAAGGAGATTGGTGGCCTCCCAGGGCTGGAAGGCATGGTAGCCTTGCATCTTGGACAACGTGTCCTGCCCTCTCCTTCCCAGCAGCTACACAGCTGTGCTGGCCCCTGCTGTCCTTCTCCCTGGCAATGGAGGGCTATGACCACCCTTCCAGGAGGCTTGAGTCCACAGGGCATGGGCTGCCCCTGACACTCAGGCTGGTTTGCATCTGTTATGGTTCCTAAGCTGCCCCGTGATGACCTCCTTTGAGACAGTGTCTCTCCAGGGCTGGTTGTGAACCACATGCATCAGAACTGTCTAAGACACTTTCCAAAATAGATTCCTAATCCCAACCAGACCCTCTGACTCGACATCTCTGGTGAGAGGGCCGAGCCACGCAGGCTGGCAGCTCCCTGGAGAGCCCATGTTCTTGCTGCTGCTTTAACCCAACTCGGAAGTAGTTGGGGTGTCTTTACCCAGGCAGGGGCTCGGGAAGGACCAGGTCTGGGGGAGAGGTCAATGAAATTCGCAGGTGACGTTGGAGACTCTGGGAGCTGGCGCCAGGCAGGCAGGCAGGGCAGATGAGATATGATTTATTCTCCTGCCTCCTCCGTTGAGTTGGCATCCCCAAGCTGAGGAAACTGAGTCACAGAGAGTATGTTGGTTATCTATTGCTTGTAAAAAATCGGCCCTCAATATTTATCAGCTTAAAAAACCCCAGATATTTGTCATTTCACTCAGTTTCCAAGAGTAGTTCTTGCCTGGGGTCAGGTCCATGTGGGCGACTGTAGCAAATCACCACAGACTCTGTAGCTCATAAATCACAGGTGTTCACTTCTGGTATTTTGAGGGAAGGGTGGCGGCAGGGGCAGGGTCTGGCTGTGGTGCAGAGAGAAGGCCTCTTTCAGAAGGGCCCTAACCCGACCTGCCGGGGCTGCGTCCTCATAATCACCTCCTGAAGGTCCCATCTCCCAACATGTCACCTTGGGGAACACAAGCACAAGGCCACAGCGGTGGGGGGTGACCCTGCCTTCCTCCCCAGCCAGGTGGGTGAACAGCAGCAGAGGCAGGACTGATGTTGGGGTCTCTGGCCTTGGAGTCTGTGCTAGGACTCCCTGCCTGGTGTGTCCTGGAGACACTTGCTGGTTCCATCCTGCTCCTCCCTCTGACAGCTTCTTCTGAGACCCTTCCTGGGCCCAGAGCTAGCTGACGTTTTATGTTTTGTCTCTGTCCAGGGCAGCGAAAGCTACCTGTCCAGCACGGGTCGGCAGGCAGTGCCCTGTGTGGATAAGGCACTCTTGTCAGAGGAGAAGCTGATGGGATGACAGGGCCAGTTCAGTCTCATTCTTAAGTGTCCTAAAGGCTCAGAGTTGAGTTTGGGTGGCTTTGGGGACCAGATAATTTCACATCTTTGTTCCCCGTGTTCTGGGAGTCGTGGCTTGAGAGGGAGGAGGCCTCTCCCGGTTTTCCACCCTGTCCCATGGGGTTGCACTGGCCTGAGAAAGGGGTGGGAGCTGATGTATCCTGCAGGCCTCTCATTTGGTGCTCTGTCCCTGTCACTCTGTGCCTGAGTTTACCCATATTCTGGACCCCTCTGTGTGAGGTCTCCGCCCCTTCCTGCACTTGTGAACATGAAGAATCTTCTTTCTTAGCAACCCAGCCTGCTGAGTGCCCAGGGCAGGGCCAGCCTCCTGTGTGTGATGATGGGTCGTGGGGCACCACGCTTGGCCTAGGGCTCTGTGGGTGGCATTTTGAAATCTTTCACTTCAAGCACAAGCCCGTCATTTTGGTTCTGTGGTGGCCCCACCTGTCTATAGCAGGTGCCTTGATGCAGAACATGCTGCCATGAGGTTCCCAGTGGGGTAGGGCAGGAAGGGCTGGATGGGTCGAGACCCTGCCCTGTGCCTCCCAGCTGTACAGGAGTTGGGGCACCTCTCTGTTGCCCACAAGGACTCCTGAGGCGATTGTGGGGATCACCACATAACTTGGCCAGAAACGTTCCCACCAGCACTTACCCAAAGGTGAATCCTGTCTGCTTGGGGGTCAAGGCATGGAGGCAGGACACCCATCAGGGTTTTGGAGCCAGACAGGGGTGATGGGTGGGGGCAAACCCCAGGAGGCCCCACTGTTCCTAACCACGTTCCACCTGTCTCCCCTTCCCCCAGACCAAAAAGGGCTATCAGAAGACTGTGCTGGAGATTGACACCCCCAAAGTGGAACAAGTGCCCATTGTAGACATCATGTTCAATGACTTCGGTGAAGCATCACAGAAATTTGGATTTGAGGTGGGACCGGCTTGCTTCCTGGGCTAGGAGCCGCCAAGCCCAGGTCTTCCACGCGCAACCTCGTGACCTCAGCACGTCGTTCGTGAGTGTCCTGAGCACGCTCCGATCCTGGACAGTGAAGGTTTCTTGCTCCCCTCCCACCCGACTTCATCCGTGCCTCGGACCACGTGGTGCTGGACCCCAAGCCCCGAGAGAACAGAGGGAAGAGCCGCACCCTTCCCCGGAGCCGAATCACATGACCTAGCTGCATCACAGCCTCGGGCCACGCCCAGGTCTGTCCACACACGCGCCACACAGAGGGCGGGGGCCGCACCCTGGCTCCTGAGCTCTCACTGTCCCATTCCTCAATAGTTTGCCAGGGTGGGGGTGGGGGACAGTGTTTGGATGTCACTTTTTTGTTTTTTAAATTCAACTTGAAGATGTGTATTTCCCCTGACCTTCAAAAGTGTTCTGAGGCAAGCCACGTAAAGGTCACCCACCGTCACCAAAGCCTCTGTTTTTAACAACCCTCAACACTATCCATTTCGAGGCCAAATGTCATTCTGCATGTGCCTTTCCAATGGATTAAAGGTGCTTATGTTTTTGTGAGTTCTAAGTAAATATTTGTATTGTATTGTTATAAATGTTACATGTGCCTGGCTTTCAGCCCTGCCTGGAAACAGCCTCCGTCCCACTGGAGGGACGGGCGGAGGGGGCGAGGCACCAATGCTGGGGGACAGCCCAGTTCCGATTACAAGTGGGGAGTCTCCCGCCCCTACCCCGTCAAGAACGTGCAATAAATTGGAGTGTGCCCGGCAGCAGGACCTCACGCTGCGGCAGAGCAGGTCCCAGTACCCCTTCGAGATAATTGTCCCATTTGCTCTAGGGTTTTTTTTTTTTTTAATGGGGAGGAAAAAAGAATTTGAAACTTTGCCTTTTCTTCATGCACTTAGGTGAAAACACAGGCTTAAATTAAATTTAATTGCTTCCTTCTTCCATTCTTCTTCCTGCATAGCCTGATGGGAGAATGTCCAGGGCAGGGAAACCACATTTTCTATAGATGATAATTAAATGAAAACTGGTGCTGAATTTTTACACTTCTCTTTTGTGGTGCTATCTGTTTTAAGATCTCCTTGAAGGCAACACTTGGGTACCTGGCTGTGCCTCATTCTCCCTGCCTTCCTCATCCTGGTTACCGCCTCCACGGTCTGAGATTTAGCCGAGGACTTTGCAATAAAGGCGGGTCACCCTCCTTCCCACCGGGCACGGTAGCCAAACGCTGGTTCCTACAGTCTCCAATTGTGTTGAGTCCACTCCTGAGGCCTGTGATGATCTGAAAACACACACACAAAATAAAGACTCTTCCTGCATTGTGCATGGTGTAACCATAGCAGATTGTGTTCGGTTGCCAAATGTTTGTGGTGCTAATTTCTGTGTTTGTTCTAAGAACTGAGTGGAAGCTGTTGGGTGGTCCCACACGCTGTCTCCGCCGGGCTGCCTTCACTGCAGCCTCGGCAGACAGAGAAATGTGCAATGAACTCTGTGACTCTCTCCCGGGCTGCCAACGGCTCTTCTTTCCCGTGTTAGCAATTGGAATTTCCATCTGCAAATGTCCCGGACACGGTGGGTTTCACTGCCCTCTGGGAACTTTCTCCTAGCCATCCAGGAGAGGGGCTTCCTTCTGTGGGCAGGAGGATGTACAGGGGCAGCTGGGAAAGGTGAGCCCCTTACTGTGAAAAGTTGCCCTGTGACACGCCGTTTCTCCCACCATGGGAAACCTAGTCCTGTCCCCTGGGAGCTGCCCCAGCTCTGGTGCTGTCCACCCCCCACCTTGCTGGAATGTGATTCCAGCCTGTGCCATCAAAGCAACCCAGGAATAGCAGTGCATCACCATATTTTGGAATATCATGGATATTCCAAATTTCCCTGGAAAACAAGCCTTGCTCGTGCCAAAGAAAAGTCTGGCTGGGAGAGTCTCTGGAGCCCAGGATGCCAGCATGTGCCAATGACCTTCATCTCTTCAAAAGAAAAGCCATATCTGAGGATTTCATGTGATGCCCTATGGATTTGTCTAGGTCATGTGATTCTGTTTTGATTTCTCACCCCATCTGATTTGTTTTTTTCATTCTGTCATTTTCTTCCCCTGTTGGTCCCTTAGAAGTTTTTGTAATTCGCATCAAAGTTCAAAATGTGTCCCGTTCTTCCCAGACCACCTTAACTACGGTATATTGCAATAAAATTACTTCTTATATTTGCAGGAATTCTTTGGCGTAATTTTATTTTTTCCTCCCGATATATATAATTGGACACATATTGGTGAAAAGAAAAAAATGGTCGGCAGAAAACTTACGATGAAGATTCTAGGACATTAGGCCCCAAATATGTCAAATGACACACTGTACATTTCCTAAAAATATAACAGACATGTCATGAGTTTTAACTGTAATGCCACAGGAAAGGGTATTTCAAAATATTTTAAACCTGTGTTAACAGAGGAATAATTGTAATACTTTTTTCAATAAATCGAGTTTCCTGTTTCCACCGTGAACAGATGTGATTGGCTGTCTTCTTAAGTGTGGCCCAGCCCTGCTCCTGCATTAAGCCCATGTTTAATGCTTGCAGTCCCAGGACGCTCGGAGCTCTCAGTGGAGAAGGGCACAGAAAGAGGAACCACGAGGCTGCCTCAGCCATCCTCGGGGGAAGCTCTTCCCTCAGAAGTGGTCGAGGCTGGCCATGGACAGCTGTCTTCCCCTGGGAGCAGGTTAGAACTCAGCCAGGAGCCAGCCGGAGAGGCCTACTGGGGGCTGGCCATCCAGGCCACAGGGTGTGGGCACTTTCTGAGCTGGGTCAGCCGTACACAGGGTCAGCCCCCTGTGGCTGGAGGAGGAGGCACATGTGGCTCAACTCAGACAATGACCTTGAGCACAGGTGACACACACCCGTGACTTCCAGTCTGAAGGATCAGTCCATCCCTGTGTGTCACCTGCCACGTTCCATGGAACAGCTGTAACGCCCGCAGGTGCCCTGAGGCCCAGGCCAGCCAGGCTGGACTTGTAGCATGAGAAGGGGAGCCTGTGTTCTGAAGCCGCTGGGAGCTTTACAACTGCCTAACCTAGACCAGAGTTTCTGAAGGCACGGGCCACGTGTTAGACACAGATTCCCAAGCCTCACCTGGACCTGATGAGTCCCGCGTCTTGGGAGGAAGCCCGGTAATCTTTGCTTTTATGTCACAGCAGGAGGGAGGCCTGCAGCACCGCCTGGGTCAGGAGCTGGATGTGGGCCTATCACCAGGGGACGGGCGACTGTCGAGCCCTGATGCATGGGTGGCAAAGCATCCCATAAAATTGCTGTTTGATAACTGTGGTAGCTGGACGGCAGATTTCTAACCAGTACCTTGCAGCTCTAAGGAAGAGGCCGGAAAGCACAGCCACAGAGCCGGCGGCTGCTCCCGTATGGACTTGGCATTGTGCAGAGATAAGCTCTGGGAAGACCCACCGGGCAGTGGCAGGAAATCGTCCACAAAGGGAGGATTTGCGGAGCTGGAGGAAGCAACTGCTCCCAACATCACCATTCTAAAGATGAAACTGAGACATGCCCTGAGGAACAAATACTGGTTAAAACTCAGCCACCGTGAATTTGGGCACCATGTCCGGATCTTGCGGTCTCGGAATGGTTGGAGGTGGAATCTAATACATCTGTCTAGGCTGGAGAGAGTGGCTCAGGAGGTGGACACTGAAGGCATCAAAGCCTGATGGGTCTGAGGTCCCTGCAGCTGAGTCCAGAGGGGGAGAGATGGGCAGGCGGGTCGGAGAGACAGTCAACACGAGTCCAGAGGTGCCGTGGCGCAGGCTTCAATGTGTGGAGTGACTGGAATCGCACAGCTGAGGGGCTGGTCGAGTGCCTGAGAGGTGTCCTGCAGACAGAGCCTCCAGCAGATGTGGGGAAATCAGTGGCCGGACATGCAATGGCCCTCAGAATCCTCACACGAGGCGTGTGGCCAGCAAACTCAGTCCCCCGGGGGCCTGCACTGTCACATGGAGTGCCCTGCGTGTGGGTAGGGGAGCCTCCCGCAGGGTGGAGAGAGGAGCCGGCAGGGGCAGCAAGCAGGCTTACACCTGTGGTCTGTTAATGCCACCACTCAGGCAGAGGCCCTGATCCCAAGGACCCTCTCTTCTTGGGCCGAGCTCCAGAATGGGCTGAGGCTAGGCACGGAGAGCCCTGAGTGCTAAGTGACTCTCATCCTGGGTTACAATGCACCTTCCTCTCTTCCTGAGGAAAGTACCATGAACTCAGCCTTTCCAGAGGGCTGGCCAAAGGGGAGAGCAGGAGGGTAGTGACTAAGGCCACAGGCTCCTACATGAAGCCCTCGGTCGGGAGACTTGGGGGCCTTGCAGAGCTCTGTCCCTGAACCTGATGAGGCTGGGCTGGAGGGCTCAGCACTGTGCCTGGGCACCGGGCGTGTGCTCACGTGTGGGTGTTCTCGGGAACGTGAGCAGAGCCCTGACTGCCCTGCACCCCACCAACCAGTCCCCAGTGATGCATCAGCAAGGGCTCACAGGACGTGAGCTGGGCTTCTGGAGACAGGACACCCGGCCCCCACTCAGACAAGACGGCCCCTCCCATCACCTGCAGAAAGTGATGGTGCCAGTGCCCAGGTGAGATTCTGTGTGGAGCCAGACAGAGCGGGTGACAGATGTCTCTTCATTGTCAGCCTTCCTGGAGGGCTGAGTTGGCCCTTTTGTTTTCAGCCTTCTCAGAGGGCCAAGTTGGTCTTTGGTGAACCAGGAAAGCATTTGTCCCCACAAAAGAGAAAGCAGGTCATTGTTCACCATTGAAGGTGAAATTAATCAAAGCTCCAGTATTGGAAACGACGTCCCTCAGCCTCTTTGTCTTAGCACTGGTGCCCTGTGTCCTAGGGTCATCCTTTGTATGGTTGAGAGGAAGAAGGTGGGAGAGGATTGTGTGAGCGCCAGCTTGGCAGGGACAGGGGTGGGGGCTTTGCCAGGAGGCCTCATCCCTGCAGCGCTGGGCTCTGGGCTCCAAGCCTGGGGCAGAGGAACCTCTGTGTCCATGGGGACCCATGGCCTCTAACTGCTAAGTTTGGTGCCAGCTACCTCAAGCAGCTGCTTCCATTGGGACCATAGGCAGGACACCTGCCTGGCTGGGGCCCAAGATAGCTGGGAGTCACTGATTTCTCAGTCATGGGAAGGGTAGCAGCGACCAGGAGGACTGGCCACCACCTGGAGGAGGGCCCTATGATTTTTTAGGACTGGAGGCAACGGTGCCAGCTCTGGGAAGGAACCCTGGAGGGAGGGAGCACGCCCCCCAGTCTGCCCCCTCGGTCCCCCTTGCAGCTCTCCTACCATATATTCATTCATTCATTTACTCAACGGCAGCTCACTGAGGCCTCTGCGTCCTGGGCAGGGGCAGTAGAGGAAGAATCTGTCTGTAGCAAGCTGATGCTCCAGGGGTCAAGGGGAGACCAAGACCACAGAGCCAGGTATAGCACGGTGTGCCAGGGGGAGGTGCTGGGGTGAGCGTGCAGGGGAGAAGACATGAGTGTGCACGTGTTGTGGTGTGTGTACACAAGGGGCAGTAGTTGAAAAATGCTCCTGAGCTGACCAGGTTCCCTGAAGCTTCCCTCTGCCTAGAGACCTGCGGGAAGGGTGGAGAGCTCTCTGTAGCCCTGGGCAGAAGGGGCATCCCAGGACAAGGGGACAGCAGGGCAAAGGCCTGGATGCAGACCATGCCGGCAGTTCGAGGAGAGAAGGAGGCTGGTGTGGCCTGAGCGGAGAAGGGGCAGAGAAAGCTGCAGGGCAGGGGGACGGGGGTCTGGGCTTGGTGACCGCAGCGAAGCTCCCAGCTTTCACTCCTGGAGAGGAGAAGCCCCAGCAGGTGTCAGGGCTGTGATGTGGCCCGACCTGCAGTTCATCAGGCTCCTCTGTGCAGACAGGGTGGAGGGGACACAGAGCAGAGATCAGCAATGGGAATACTGAGGGTCTACTTATCAAGTGGCTTGGAGGACAGGAAAGGGGGAGGGAGAAAGGCTCGGTGTGGGTGCCAAGGGCTGTGCCCCTGTTTCCTGGCTCTCCTTCTGGTGACCGTGCTAAAGCACGTGCAGAGGCCCCCTAACCTGGATGCCCGGAAAAGCACACAATCTATGTCCACCCTAGAATGCCTGAGCCAGACCTGTAGGTCCTGTACCCCACCCCAAAGGTCCCTGTGAGCAGCTGTGCTGGCGACCTGCTTCTCTTCAGCTACACAGAGATAACGCCATGGCCGTCCCCACCCACCCGCACTTCCACAGGCTGTGGCCAGCTCTCAGGGCCCAGAGTAGGTTGAACTAAAAGCTGCAATAAATTCAACTGCTAAAAATCGACAAAAGGGGAGGTGAGAAATCACATTGAATAAAGTTATAGGCATGTTCACATGACGCTATATATATTTTACAGACACACATAAAATACAAGCATATATTTTATATACATATGATATAAAACTAACATGTGAATGCCATGGTCACATTTGTACACGGCTGAACCCCCATAGCTGGCCACCTCATTAAGTGGCCTAATTCTCACGGAACCCGACAGACACTCCACGTACATATAAGCACAGCAGGCCTGCTTCCTGACGCTGACCACCTCCATGTGTTGGCCAACCTGTGACTGTCCCTTGGGGGGTCACCTTGCAGAGGCCTCCTGTATTTCTAGTATAACAAACCCATCCAGAGCACAACGAGAGTCCTTCACTCTGATGCAACAGTCTCACAAAGGAGATTTTATCCTGAGGACAATTTCAACAGAGGACAAGAATACAATCCAAAGATTCAGCTGAAAGGGGTGACAAGGACATGCAGTGGATGTGTTGTGTCTATTTAGAACTGAGGAATAAGACATGGGAATAGCGACGTTTGTCAGGTTTCCTCTGAGAAGTCAGCCCCAAGTTGGGAAGGCAGGATTGCCGTACTTCATCATGGGCCTCAGGAAGCCCATCCGGACCGCCATGGGGGGAGGGGGAGCCTTGTGCTTCTGGGGGACTCCTGAACTAAAGGAGTCCCCCAGATGCACAAGGCTCGGCAGGCAGCTTAGCCAGGTCTCCAAAAGATTCTGAGGCGTGGGCGACACCACTCCAGTTCTGTAAACTGTTGCCACAACCCCTCAGCCTCCAGAGGCTGACAGGTGCAGAGAGGGCCAGGCCTCCCCACCCCACTCCTGGTGCACGTGGGACAAGCTGGGAAGGATGGGTAGGCCGCCTCTGCTCAACTCAGGTTGGGCTGGGACAACCCAATGGACTCTCTTGGTCACTGGGTCTGTTCCTGTGCCTCAGGAAAATATGACTTTCTAGTAATGTCCCAAGAGGAAACACGTTAACATCCTGCACAGACACTTCCTACTTTCTTTTTCCAATTTGACGAGTGGAAATCACGTAGGTTTGGGAGAAGTCTGACTCCCAGACGAGCTGAGAACTGACATGTTCAACAGTGCAAAAACCTCACTTCCCTTTGGGACTTGCTCGAATTCATCTGGAAACTAGAAACTGCTCGATCGAGAGGTCCTTGGGGGTTAGGCCTCTTCCTAAGGATGGGAGACTGACCATGGAGAGGCACTGCCACCCTCAGTGTTTGCATTATTACTGCTGTAGCAAATTATCCCCAGATGGGGAGGCTCAAAACAGCACACACGTGTATGTCATCGTACAGCTTCTGAGGGTCGGAAATCTATCTGGGAACACGTTAGCTGGGTCTCTGCCTCAGAGTTGCAAGCCAGGGCCGGGGTTTCATCCAGACGTTCAGCTGTGGAAAGTCTCGCTCACTCCCGCAGTGGCCAGCAGATCTTGGACCTCTGAGTACTGTTGGGCCGCAGGACTTGGTGGGTGGGTGACTGAGGGTCACCTTCAGCTCCCGGCCCCGTGGACATCTCCAACCTGGTAACTTGCTGTATCACAACCAGCGGGAGGAAGGTCAGCTGGCAAGATGGAAGCAGAGCCTGCATCACCCAGAGGAGTCTGAGAAGGGACATCCTTCCCCCTTGCTCTGTGGGTGGGAAGTACGTTGCTATGTCCAGCCCACATTCAAAGGGAGGGGACCTCACAAGAGGGAAAATGCAGGGGGTGGGGCGCAGGGGACCCCTGGAAGGTCTGCATGGCACAGCACCAACCTGCCACTCACTGGCCCTGAGACCTGAAGCACGTTTCTTAACCTTTTGTGCATGGGACAAGTCAGAATTGTGATGGACGGCTGCCTGGTTCCCTCACTCAGAAAACAGAGAGCTGGCAGTCGACAGATTGTAGGCCCACATGAAATGGTGAGTGGGAGGCACTCTGTCCTCCTTCCCTGCGCTATCATCCTCAGCTCGGAGAAAGCCACCCTGCTGGCATGCACAGCTGTCACAGGACAGCCCGGCATCATCAGCCTCCAATCACACCAACGCTATTGCTGGAGAGCTGGCCAAGGGATTTGGGGGCACAGGGAACTCTGCTTCTGACACCAACCATGGGGCAGTCTCCATGGGGGTGCAGCCCTGTGTTGAGCAGAGGGTGTGTGGGGAGAAGAAAGCCCTGCCCATGGTGACCTCAAGTCCTCACCGCAGGACTCCCCAGAGAGCCACTGTGAGGCCAGGAGCCCCCGGCTGAGACAGGCCTGCTCCAAGTGGGGTCAAATGTGCAGGGTGGGCTTTGAAGAGAAGGTGTGGTCTCACCTCTGACAGAGGTGGGATCTGGAGAAGGACAGATGATGCCCTCTGGACGCCCTCCTCACGCACGCTTCTGTGATGCCTGCCCCTGAAGGTCTGCATGGAGGGCTTGTCGTGGGACAGCCTTTGGCCCTGGAAGGCTGACCCCTGTTGCTGCCCTCTGGGGCTCACTCTCTCTCAGGTTCTGACAGAAGAGAGAGGAAAATGAGACAAGCTGGCCACTCTCGGAGCCCCATAGTCCTTGCTAGAGCCAAGGCAGCCGGGCCCGGGCCAGGGCACCTGCTGTCGGTTCCCCTGCCCTGGCCTCCCTCCTGATCCACAGCAAATGCCACACGGATATGAACACAGAGGCCACACAGATCCTGCCTCCAGGGGGCTGACATTCCATGTGTAGCTAGAAATGGTGCCCTCGGCTATCTACTGTGAATGCCTGAGCTCCCCCTGTCACACCGAGCCAGATGGCCATCAGGGTGACACAGACCCCTGGGGGAGCGGGTTTGACCCAGGCCTGGAGGGTGAATTAAATCTGTCTTTTCTAACCCTGCCATCCACCCTCGGCTCAGGGGAGGCCACCTGCCATGCTAGACTCTTCCCCTCAGCAGCATTCTGGGACTGAGGAGTTACACAGAGATGGCAGAGACAGCCAGCAAACCTCCCAACTGCCCCTAGCTGTGGTGCCCCGAAGGCCATGCTAGGTCCCCACCCCCCCACCATTCTACTGGGCTTCAGCTCTGCTTCAGAAATGCACAGTTTCACCCTGTGCTCCTAGGCAAGCCTCGTGGCCCGTGGCTCAGAAGCTCCCCCTTGGAGTCTTGCTTGCCCTGCCCACAACAGGCTTGGGAATTGCCGGAGCCGTGCCAAGAACCTCGTCAAGGCTATTCAGGGGGCGTCAGCCATAATCGCTCGTCCTGCATGTTCCTGAGAGGCAGAGGCAGGCAGGGCAAAATTTAAGCAAGAGTCCTAGTGGCCCATGGCTTTGGTTAAGGTGCTGGCTGGCTAGGAGCAGAGGGGACTGTCCCTCAGGGCTCTGTGTCCAGGCTCACAAAGGGTGTGGACCTGGGCTCCGCGCTTTGGGCTTGTGTAGCCAGGCCATGAGGGGACCGGCGTTAAAGCAGAGACACCGTCACAGGTGGGGAGAGCTGCTTCTCCCTCCTGCCTGGGACGGCCCCAGGCTCACAGGTGCAGAGCCTGGATGTCACCAGGAAGTGCTAGCCAATGTCCTCACACTTCAGCCTGCTGCAAAGTTTATTCTGACAGGCACCCCTTATGCCCCCTCTCAGGCTCCTGTCACCTGGTGGGGGTCTGATTCAGTGGGTCTAGGGTGGTACCAGGAATTTCTTTCTAAAAAAATTAGAAAGAAATGTGCTTGGGTGTTACATCTGCTGCTTGAAACATACAGGATTGTTTGGTTTTCCAGGCTTTTGCTTTGAACCCAGCCTGCTCACACAAAAAACAAGCTTCTTCCCATACTCTGAGTTTCACAAAGCCTCAAAAATACGCCCCCTGGGGTCCCCCACTGCAAACATTCCACTGTAAAGGAATTTAGTCCTCCTGTATAAAGCTGGGACTCTCATTAAAATGCAACTCTCTCAAAGAATTGAGAGGGGTTTCCTTATCAGAACAAGGTTCTGACCCTTCGGTAGAAATCAATTTCACAGACTTTATTTAGAGTGAAGTTGGGCACAAGCAGGTCCTGGCAAAGGGGAGAAAGTGTGCAAAGGCAGCTCTAGAGTGAAGGTCAGCAGAGTGTGTCCGGTTGGGCGGCACCAAGAGCCGGTCTCACCTGCTCCATCACGGGTTGGGAGGTGTCATTTCCCCCCTGCCTGAGACCCTGGTGGACGGGAGCACAGATGGAGGAGATGGTGGCCTCACATGGGGATTTGCTCCACCCCGGCTGTCATCCCATTCTGTGGGAGGATGCTACTGTTACTCAGAAGAGCGAAGAGTGAAGTGACTGGAGACAGACGGGTTCACGATGAATGGGGGTGGGGCTGTCGCAGCTGAGAGAGCGTCGTGGGAAGTGTCATGGAGGCAGGGACACGAATGCATCGTGCGTGGATGGTCATGGCTTACCCAGAGGGTAGATGGATAACAACAGATGATTCGGGAAATCAGGCACAGCTGGAATATAGATAGAAGCTTTGAACGTTTTCCTGAGCTTATACTCTGTCTAGGAAAAACGGACAAATGTCCAGGGGGCTCTTGAGGACAGGAGATGCTTGTCATCATGGCTTCACTTTAGAAATGTGGGCCTGGCATTTTGGTGTGGAGGGTAGTTATGGGAGGCACAGAGGTTGGTTAGATGATGTCAATAGCCTAGTGAGAAAAAAAAGAATATTGGTGAGGGGGCACCAGGGTACCTGCACACCAACATCCCACCCTCTGCAGGGGAGGCGCCAGGGCACTGTGGTCCATGCCTTCCACACTAGGCCCCATCACTCATCTCCTTTTTTACTGCTCTCTGCTGCCCCAGCTGCCTTGCTGTTTCTTAAATCCACCAAGATCTTTCCTTTTTCTGTAAGATTTTACCCCCAGGATTGCATGTCTCACCCATGTGATTCGGTTTTTAACTCAAATATCAACTGACGAGAGAGACTTTGTGGAATTAAATGTTAAAAAGAAAAAACAACCATCTTTCAGACCTTTAGCGTTTGATAATAGGGGGATAGTTTACATCAGATTAACTCCCCTGTGAATAGAAATAATCTAGGGAATCTATGAGAACATAAGCCAAAGCAGAGTGACCAAAAGCAGGTAGACTGTGAGTGTGAGGTCAGACTCAAGAGAAAGGAGCCATGCCGGGTGAGAACTGCATTCCCCCTTTCTCCTGAGGGCCCCCTAAGTTCCTGTGATGCGGGGGACAGTGCTCAAGCAGAAGGCAGCAGCCTGCAGGCTGAGCACTTGGTGTTGGGGATCTAGGATACCAGGGTGGCTGAAGATTGGGACAAGAAATCCTAAAAAACAGAGAGCCACATCGGAGAGCCCCACATGTGCTTACAGACCCTTCCATATCCTTGCCTGCCTCCTGACATCACCATGTTTAGGGTGAAATTGAAGTACTAGAGAGAAACAGCTGGAGGGCAGGGAGTCCAGCAGTTTCCCAGTGTCGAGAAGACCATTTAAGTCTCATCACTTTATATGGACTTGGTGAACACCTCAAGCTCTCCACAGAACTCCAGACCTAATGCTTAAGTCAAAGGACCACACCCCAGGACTAACACTTATACCCTAAAACTGAAGACAAATGGAGTCACTCAAACACAGTCTCATCTTTGGACTTAAAGCCAAGCACCCACAGAATCAAAAGTGATCTCCCAGCAGCTTAACCTGCCTGCTAGCACAAAGCTCAGCTCTTTCCCAAAGAAGAGTCCAGCATCCAGTTTCTATAGCATAACATTCACAACGCCTTGCACAGAATCAAAAATTACTAGACGTGCTAAAGAAGAAGAGAAATGTGACCCATCATCCAGAGGAAAAAATTAAATGGAAACAAATGAAGGGTTGCTTCAGGTGCCAGGATTTGCAGGCAAGTGCTTTAAATAAGTGTGATAAATATTTTAAGTAATATACAAGAAAATGTGGATATAATGGGCAAAGAAATGGATGATTTCAAAAGGTATATGGAACCTGTAAAGATGAACTAAATGCAAACATTAGCAAGGAAAACTGCAATATCTGAAGTTAAAAATTCATTGGATGGGAGCAGCACCTGTGGCTCAAGGAGCAGGGCGCACCTATGCCAGAGGTGGTGGATTCAAAACCGGCCCTGGCCAAAAACTGCAAAATAAATAAATAAATAAATAAATAAATAAATAAATAAATAAAATAACAACTATGGCGCCTGTGGCTCAAGGAGTAGAGTGCCGGCCCCATATGCCAGAGGTGTCAGGTTTAAACCCAGCCCTGGCCAAAAACTACAAAAAAAAGAAAAAAATTCATTGCATGGGGAACAGAAGAAAGGATGTGGGAACATGAGGACATGTGGATAGATCCCATCCAAACTGAAGTCTAGAAAATAGTTTATACGACGACTTCACAAAGTGTTAATTTTCGGTGGAAAGGTAGCAAGCAAACCAAATCAATGCAATTTCAGTTCAAAAGGAGATGGGGGAGAACGTGGAGCCACTGCAGGAGGGTGGTGTCTGCCCAGGACATTCACCATGTATTTTTAAGAGAGTGAGAAATAGTCTTTATGTGTGTGTGTGTACACAGGTGTATGTGTGCCTTAAGCACAGGTATTTCAGTTTGTTTCATGTTCAGAACACACCTGCTTACATTTCCTTTGTAGCCCACATTGCTTTCTCGAGTTCTAGGTCATGACACTATAATTATAAACCGGTAAGTTTGTCTACGGTCGTCTGAACAGTTTCTGCAAGCGTCTGTCTGGTTCCCCCCTGTGTTACAGGACATAAAACAGGGCTTGGCCCATAGTAGGTGCTTATTAAATGTAAGCACTTTTTCCTCCTACTTGTGAGGTTAGAACACAATGGGAAGCCCAATCCCTGGGTGCTGGCCCAGGGAATGCGTATGTAGAGCACCCAGGAATTATTCTGAAATTCCCGAACAGAGGCGTGACCCTGGGTCCAAGGAAGCCCAGCACAGGATTTTAGTTTCTGATCCTTGTCCCTGGGCTGATCTTTCATTTATTATGTAAATGTCTTCATCTCTCGCAGGGGCCCTCCTGAGAGGGGTTGGGCATGCCTAATTCCTGAGCTGGAGCCATTACAGATGAGGCCCAAGAAGAGGCCAGCTCCTGAGCCGCTCACCTTCAGAACACAGACCCTCCTGGGAGCCCGGGGCAGGTGTGGAGTCCAGACAGAAGGAGGAAGGGATGCATGGAATGCAGAGGGGAGCTGTGTGCCCCCAAGGCAGCCTCTGTGGTTCTCTGGGCCTCAGTTTTGCCACCCACAGCAGTTGACCTGTGCTGGGTCCTTGTGGTGGGGGGACGTTTTCCCCTGTGGTGTTTTATTGCTTGGTTTTATTTCATTACTTGCACTCCGAACATTGTTACCTTGTTATAAAGATCGATTCGAATGCATTTTGTCCATTTATTGAAATTACAACTTCAGAAGTCCAGTGCTTCTGTAGGCCTTTAAATGTGGCTTTATAAACCAACCTCTATCTGGAGCAGGTACATTTTAACGACTTCCTTTAAGGGGGCCTGTGAATAATTCTTAGTCAGTTCACTGACGGAGTTAATTTAACAGCTTAAACATTTTAATTGCATTTCCAAAATTACTGTATCTAAATTTATGTTTTAGAATTTAAGTTGTCTACCTTTAATAAAACCTTCTGAACATAAGCTAATTTTTAGAAATCTAATAATTTAAACATGTGAGTGTGATGAACTTAGGGGAGGTCTCTTAAATGTTCCCAAACTACACACACGCAGCAAGATTTCCATGTAGAATCACTAACTGGTTCAATGACTCAATTTTACATTTTCAGATGGATTATCAGGTTGTTTGTCTAATAGACCAAATGCTCTTAAACATTGCAGTACTCAAAATGCCAAGTTAATGCAGATTTCCTTATGCTAAACTATTCGTGCTGTGAGCTTCGACCTCTCCAGCCCATCTGGTTTAGTAGGAACAGTTATCCACTTGGGGTCATGGTCACCAGTCAGGCAGCACAGCGATGAAGGACCCGGGAATACAGCAGGACACTGGAGGTTGCCAATGCCTCTGTGTCCAGCTCTCAATGCCCTGATGTGGACAGAAGATGGCAGGAGGGAGGCCACGTCTCTGAGTTCTGTTTCTGCCCCTCCCCAGGAGCCTGACTCTCCCAGCCATCTTTTGCCCACACAGAGCATGGCATCTCCTTGACTTTTGAAGGTCAAGGTAAAGGTCTTTGAATGACTTCATGTTCCCAGGCCCACATGACACCAGGGACACTGACCTAATATGCCATGGAACCTTCCTCTGACCTGGGTCACCGATCCTAACCCTTTTGACACCTGTGTCAGGCCATTGGTGGGTGGGGGTTGGGGCACACTAGCCACCTTTGTCTCAGATAGGACTAAACCCAAGTGAGCATTTGCTTCATTTGGGGCTGTTCTCTAAGACGTGGACAAAGCTTCTCTACCTGGGCTGATCCAGCGTGTTCTTCCCACAGTGGGGGTGTCCGCTGGCTCCTCTTCCCCACCCCCCACAGAGCCCCTGCAGTCTAATACACAGCCCTGTGTCTGCAGCCTCCCCCCACCCCTGGGTCTGGCCTGGTGCCTGGTCTGCATCCCAGGGCTCTGCCCTCTCTGTCAGGCTTCAAGCCTGCTGGTGCCACTTCCCAGCAGCTGAGGCACTCTCTCCCTGCCCCTGGGAGCCATCTGCCCTGGTGGATGATCCCAAACTTCCATGAACTTGAGACCCATTATTGAACACCCTCCCATCCTGCTTAAGGCCTTGGGGACTGTTCCCGGCAGGGCCGGTGATGGGGGCTGGGCCTGGGGCTGGGCCTGCTCTAAAGACACACACAGGCCCTGGAGAGTCCTGTCTCTGGGCACAGGGTGTGCTTGCTGGGAAGTGAAGCCTACTGAGCAGGAAGCCCGTGAGGCCTTGAGCAGGAAGTGACCACCCCCACTGGGGATGGGAAATAGAGCCAGGGGTCATAGCGGGTGGCTGCAGCCCTATAAGAGCCAGGGAGTTCTTTGGGCAGCAGGACCAGAACGATACAGCTGAGCCACCATGGCCCTGGGGCCTGCCCTCCTGGTCTTCTCCCTGTGCACCACGGCCTTGACTGCTGACACCTGTCCAGGTGAGTCAGACGCCAGGTGAGGAGGAAGGACCACAGCCCTGGAAGGTGACAGCCTCCACTTGCTGACCACTGAGTGCAAGCCAGCCCAGTGGGAAGCCCTTTGCCAATGTTCTGCCCTTATTCCCTCAATGGTTGCTTTTTAAAATACCACTTTTTAGAAGAGGAGATAGAAGGTCAAAGAAACAGATGCAGGATTGTGAGCAGAACCCTAGAGCTGACCCAGCCGGGTCTAGATGCCCAGTGCACAGCCTGCAGGGTCTGGCCAGTGCGTGTCTGCAGGTCATCCGGGCTTTCCTCCACACCAGGGCGTCATGAGGGGGTCTAGATGCCCGGTGCACAGCCTTCAGGATCTGGCTCACTTGCCGTCTGCAGGTCGTCCGGACTTTCCTCCACACCGGGGCTGTCATGAGAGCCCCGAGGCACGGGCTGTGCTAGGACGTGGTGTGTGTTCAGGGTGCTCAGAAACATCTGTTTCCCCTTCCCTGGTTGCACAACCAGCCTGGGCTCCCCAGGGTCCCTTGTGGTTACTGAGTTGCAGTACAGGTCAGGCCAAGGGGTAGTGGGTGGAAGGGATATGTGTTACCATCGCCATAGAAGTCCCACTTCCAGTGGGTGGAATAGAGGTGCCGCTGGTCAGATTAGGGCTATTATCACCATCTCTGGGAGACTGTCCAGCCCAACATGGTAGACAGGGTAAGGCCCAGCATGGAGGACATTCAGTCTGGGATCCGCCTGGCACTGGGGACAGGAGGCTCCATGGTGGGTCCTGACATGGCACAGTGAGGGTGACATGGCCAGCACGACCTCCAGACCTCCTTCTCCTGGGTTCCTGGGGACATGCAAGTGCCATACCCAGCAGCTCCACCCAGGATCAACTCACGGGCTCAGCTGTGTCTTGGCCACACCAAGGCCCTCGCTCTGACCTCAGAACGGGTGAGGCTTCTACCGTGTTAGTGAGCACGATGGTTCCTCGTGTGTTTCTGGTGACCCAGGGCAAATGATGGCTGCCACAGCACTGCAGGGAGGGCCCTAGAACAGCGAATTGTCAAAAATTATTAAGTACTCTTTTTTTAGTTAGCAGAAATAAGTAAATAAAAAATAAAGGCTACATTTGCTCTGAATAGTGAGCAAAGGGTGAGGACATACCAAAGAAAACGGCACAAAATATTGTACCTGCCTGTATCTCCCAGGGACAGTGGGATTTAATTTTATACTTTCTCAACTGTCCCTTACGAAGATGCATTAATCTTGTCATCAACCAAACTAAAATTATTTGGAAAAGAAGCAAATAATATCTGGTTCCAGTGGTGCCACAGCTTCCTCTGTGTCCCTGGATCCCTTCCTCCACCCTCCAGATGACCCAGAAGTCCCCTTGAAGCCGTGGAATTGTGTGATCACATCCCAAGGTCTGGCAGTGAAGGTGCTAATGTGAACCCAGTCCCCCGGGTTCCTTAGACGTGTTTATCATCATTATTTATTGGAAGAACCCACTGTTTAGAAGCTCTTTCTAAATGATGTATGTATGAATTATACTGGATTTTAAAGATTTGTGTTCTATACTCTAATCCTTGGCATGGTCCTGTTATAATTCCCACTTGGTAGCTGAAGGGACAGAAGCTCCGAGGGGAGAGGTGACACTGCTTGGAGGGGGTCCCCAAGGCTGGGGCTCTTCCTCACATCATTTCCCTGCCTGACCCTGTGGTGAGGATGGACTAAGTTGCCAACAGATCAGGAAAACTGCACTGATTCCCAGGCCTGCCTCCCGCTGAGACAGGTGCTCTGGCAGCAGCCATCAGCCCAGGGGCAGGCGCCCTCAGTTTAGGTGTATTCTCTGCAGCTCCATAGGGCATCAGGCACAGGACGATGGCACTGACTGGCCACTTGTGTCTCTGTACAGAGGTGACGGTGATGGGTCTGCAGGGCTCTGATAAGCTCGCCATCCTCCGAGGCTGCCCAGGGCTGCCTGGAGCCCCAGGGCCCAAGGGGGAGGCTGGCATCCACGGAGAGAGAGGTATGTGCACCCAGGGCTGTGGGCGGAAGGGGGCGGGGAGCATCACGGGCCTCTGAAATTAGACACTGAATTGGGCAACACCCACCATGATCGGAAGCTTTGCTCTTGGCCTCTGCTGAGAGGGGACAGTGGGGACACAGCTGACCTCTGAGGGAATGGGGGCTCTGGACATGCCTCATGTGGGAGCTGCTCCTTCAGCCCTTCTCGGGGG